>PVJC01006581.1:0-14054 GCA_004026665.1 Murina feae
GGTCACAGCTCAAAAAAGAGAACAACATGCAGGGGAGGGCAAGAGTCTGAGAGATCAACATAGAGGGGGTGCCTGCTCCAAGCCTCCATGGTGTGCCTGGGGGCAGGCCCCCGGCAGGTAGACACACACAGGAGGACTGCTCCGAGCCTCAGATGCGGCTGGGGGCAGGTCCCCAGTGGTGACACACACACATACACACTCACACACAGAAGGTGCCTGGCAGACTGGGGCCATCATAGGACATCCACTGAGGGGTCCCAGACTGTGAGAGGGCACAGGCCGGGCTGAGGGACTCCCTCCACCCCGAGTGCACAAATTTTTGTGCACCGGGCCCCTAGTCTAATATAATAAAAGAGAAAATGCAAATTGACCGTTACCACCAGCCAATCAGAGCAGCTGTATGCAAATTAACCCAGCCAAGATGGAGGCCAACAGCCATGGAGCTAGAGCAAACCAGAGGCTTCTGTTGCAACTGCCTGCCTAGGCTGGCTGAGCCTCTGCTCACAGCCACGCCCACCAGCCAATCAGAGCAGCTGTATGCAAATTAACCCAGCCAAGATGGAGGCTGGCAGGGTGGCTCTGCACTGGGAGCCTCCACGGCCGGCCGGCATAGCTGTGCCAGGTGTGTCAGCTCAGTGGGAAGGGGGGGTCTGGCCTGGGGCCTCCTCGGGGCATCCAGGAGCAGCTGTCCTGGGTCTGCTGCCTGACTCCGCTCCTGGGAGCCTCCGAGGAGTATCCAGGAGTGCCTGTCCTGGGTCCACTGCCTGGCTCTGCCCTGGGGGCCTCCGCAGGGTGTCCAGGAACACCTGTCCAGGGTCCGCTATCTTCATCCGCCCCCCAGGGGCCTCCACAGGACCTGCGGGAGCGTCTGCTGCACAGTGTGGAGAATTCGAAGCCAGTTCACTGCCCAGCTCCACCCCCGGTGTGCTTGCTCTGCAGCAGGGCCCCACCAAGGGATTCTGCACCAGTGTCCGCCCCTGGCTTGCCACCCAACTCTGCGCCAGGTGTGTCCCCTCAGTGGTGTAGGCCCACCAAGCATGTGCAATCGTGGGCCCTCCAGTGGGAAACAGCCAGGCCTGCACTCACCAGCCTTCCCACCCCCCAGTGCACGAACCCTGAAGGGGCTGTGGGAAGCCTGAAAATGGCTCTCAGCCCCTCACCCAGGCTGGCCAGGCATGCCAGCAGGTGGACATCTCCCCCGAGGGGTCCCAGACTACAAGAGGGCACAGGCCAGGCTGAGGGACCCCCACCCCCCGAGTGCACAAATTTTTGTGCACCGGGCCCCTAGTATATTTATAATGCCTGGCATAAAGCTGCTACTCTGTAGAGTAACTGGTGGCAATCTACTCTAATAAAAGAGTAATATGGAAATTAACTGTGTCTCTGGGACACCTAAGCCACGCCCACCAGCCAAGTCACGCCCACCAGACAATTAGAGTGGCTGTATGCAAATTAACCCAGCCAAGATGGCAGCCAGCAGCAACGGAGCTAGAGTAAACAGCAGGCTTCCATTGCAACTGCCTGCCTAGGCTGGCTGAGCCTCTGCTCACGGTAACAATGTTTCAATTATGGAAGCCACAGAGCTGAAACAAACAGGAGGCTTCCTTACCTGCCTAGGCCTCGGCTCAAAGCAACAGTGTTTCAATTATAGAAGATAAATAAGCCCCAGAAACCTGATTCCAGTCAGCCTCTCTGGGACTTTGGGTCAATGGGAGCTGTGGGCAGCCTGAAAGCCTGAAAACGGCCCTCAGCCCCTCACCCAGGCTGGCCAAGTACCCCAGTAGGGACTCAAACCCTGAAGGTACTGTGGGCAGCCTGAAAACAGCCCTCATATCCTCACCCAGGCTGCCCAGGCACCCTAGTAGGGACCCAAAACCTTAAGGGACTGTGGGCAGCATGAAAATGGCCGTCAGCCTGTCACCCAGGCTTGCCACACCCCAGTGGGGTGAGGGTCCACACTGGGGGGGCTTGGCCAGCCTGCAAACAGCCATTACCCCCTCACCCAGGCTGGCCAGGCACACCAGCAGGTGGACATCCCCTGAGGGGTCCCAGACTGCGAGAGGGCACAGCCCGGGCTGAGGGACCCCCCAAGTGCACAAATTTTTGTGCACCGGGCCCCTAGTCTGATAATAATTTTAAAAAAGGATGAATGTTCTAGCTCCATGCTTGGCCTACTTTGACATTCACTAAGGAAGAACAAAATATCACGGGCATACAAACAGTAAAGGAGGAAATGAAATTATCCCTATTTGTCTATGACATGAGTGCCTACATCAGATATCAGCGATCTTTTTCTGTAAGAGGCTAGATAGTAAATATTTTCAGTTTTGTAGGCAAAGTAATCTCTGTTGCAACTGTTCGACTTGGCTATTATAGCTTGAAAGCAGCCATAGACAAGAATAAATAAATTGGCATGTTCTTATAAAAATTTATTTACAAAAACAGACAATGGGCCAAATTTGTCACACAGGCTAGTTCAGAGAGCCCTGGTCTGCATAAAAATCACCCCAAACCCTAGAACTAATAAGTGAGTTTATAGCAGGATCAAAATATACATGATCAACATCAAAAATTAATCATATTTCTATATACTAAAAATGAACAACTGGAAGTCAAAATTACAAAGATAAAACCAATTAAAATGTCTCAAAAGATTCAATATGAGGCATAAGTCTAACAAGATTGCCAGGGCTATATGTTGTAAAGTATAAAATGCTGATGAAATGAAAAAAAGAAGCACTAGTGCCGCATCCAGCATGGCTAGGGGCAGGATCTGAAGAAGGGGCTGACACACAGATGAAAACACTAGACAAGAAATATGAATTTAGAAGGCATGGGGGCCCAGGTGGAAACTTCTCTCTAGTGGAGAAGCTCACCAACTGATTTCTGGCTGGTCTGCTTTTTATTCACTTGAATACACATTTTCCCTTTAGGAATGCATATAGGCATATCAAAGGTAAAGTTTGGTAACCAGTAAAAGGATTATCAGGTTAAAGGATTGCTTTGAGCCATTGAGCCAACAGCAGGGCAATATTATGATGATTTTTCAGCCCTGCTGAATATCAAAGTCTATTAGCCTTTCAATAGGTCTTTTTGCATTAATATGCTAACTACTATTGGTTTTGGCCTCTGGCACACCAATAAAATGGAGAGACATACCATGCTCATAAACTGGAAACTTCAACATAGTAAAATGTCAATTCTTTTTACATTTATTTATAGATTTGGTGCAATTCATATCAAAATCCTCATAATGATTTTGTAGATATAGTCCATCTACAAAATATAAAACTTATATGAACCAGTAAATAAACTAGAGTAGGCTAACTTATTTTGAAAAATAAGAATAAAGTTGGAAAATTAGATTATCTTAGTATAAAACTTACAATATAGCTAAAGTAATCAAGACAGGTTTATAAAAGTAGAGAGAGACATAAATCAATGGAACAGAATAGAAAACATAGAAATACTAGTAGACCCATATAAGTAAGGCCAACAGATTTTTAACAAAGATTCAAAGGCAATTCAATGAAGGAAAGAGTATTTTCAACAGATTGTGCTGGAAAAATTGGACATTCATAGACAGAAAAATCAACTTTGACATAATCTCACACCTAACACAAAAATAACTAAAAAATGGAACATAAATCTTCATGTAAAACTATAATACTTTTATAGTGAAACTTGGGGGAAAATTGATTTTTTTAGGTCTAAGCAAAGGGTTTTTACATATGATGGAAAAAGTACAATCCATAAAATAAAATTTACTTCATCAAAATGAAAAACTTTTGCTCTGTAAAAAACCCTGTTAAGATGTTGACAGGATAAACACGGACTAGAAAAGCATATTTAAAAATCACATGTCTGATAAAGACTCATTCACTCAAATCTAATAAACAAAATAAACTAATGAACAAAATAGATCCAGAGACATAGAAACATAGAACAAACAGATGAACCTCAGAGGAAAGGCAGGGGTGGGTTAGTGGGAGGGAGGGATTAACCAAAGAACCATATATGCATAACCCATGAATACAGACTATAGTGTGATGAAGGTCTGGGAGGTGTGGGTGTGGGCTAGAAAGGGTCAATGGGGGGAAAAGAGGGACATCTGACATCTATAATACTTCAACAATAAAGATAATTTTTAAAAAAGACATATTCAAAAGATATGAAAAACATTCTAAGTTTTGAGGAGGAAAACTGGTTTTGCAAGGAATGTTAGGCCATCAAACCAAACAAAACCCTGTCCCGAGGTAAGGCAGGGGGCCTTGTTTTGAACCTAAGCACACCTGGGGGAAGGGTAGATAAAAAGAATTCTCCCTTCAGCGCCTTGGGGGGAGGAAGTATATTTGCAAATCAATGAACTCGAGGGGCAGTTATAAAGCAAGGTTCTCGAGTGCTACCCCCACTCTGATTTGGATTTGGATCAATCCCTGAGTCACACGCGTGTTATTAAAACTGTGATTTCTCCACTTCTTCAAAGCGTCGCTTAGTTTTTTTGGTCTTTCTGCAACAGTTTAACAGTAAAAACACTAACAACCCAATTAGAAAAAGGGTAAAAGACTAAAACATACACTAAACCTAAAAGAAATTAAGGGTTGTAAATAAGGATAAAAAGAGATATTCAATATCACTAACTATGCTGAGTGGGAAAAGCCAATATCAAAGGTTACCTATCATATGATTCCATTTATATAATGTTGAAATGACAAAATTTAAAAATATATTTTTTATTGATTTCAGAGAGGGAGAAGGAGAGAGATAAAATCATCAATGATGAGAGTGAATCATTGTCTCCTGTATGCCCCATACTGAGGATCGAGCCTATAGCCTGAGTATGTGCCTGACCTCCTGGTTCATAGGTCAATGGTCAACCACTGCACCACACCAACCGGGCTGAAATGATAAAATTTTAGGGATGGAGAACAGATCAGTAGTTGTCATGGGTTAGGACTTAGGTGAATGAGGAGGTATGATTATAAAAGTGTAGCCTGAGGGATGGCATTTGTGACAATGAAACAATTAGCACCCTATCTTGATTGTGATGGCAGCTACATGATCTGAAATGTGAAAATTGAACTGGAACATGTGGGGTTCCCCTGGACAGGATGCAAAGGTGGTCTCCCGTGTCCTTGTCCAGGTGAATTAGAAAAGTGAAGCCACAGACAAAAGGTGGCATAGGAAAAGGTGGAAATTTATTGAGAAACAAGCACAGACTCTCATGTGGGCAGGGGGAGAGAGTCCCACAAGTCCCTCTTTCTTAGGTTTATAAAGGCTGCAGTTCTTTGTGTCTTGTTATGGAAGCATCCATCTTATATAAAAACTGCTGTTTGAAATTTTAACCCTGCTATTCTGGCTTCTGTAAACTCTTGCTTGCTTACATAATAAGGAAAATAAGACTACTCCCATCCCAGAGAGGCCATAAACTATGCCCCAGAGTTGTCAGTGCTGGCACCAGACCAGGCCTTGAGATATGGTCTCATGACCCTTTCCCAGCACTCAGGCCTTCTTTCTCAGGAGGCCCGGAAGTCTCATTCCAAATTTGGGAGACAAAGGACTGGAAAAAGTATAAATAGAGAGAGTTTCCTCCATGTTGGGGGTGGGGGGTGGGGACAGAATTTGAAAGACACATTTTTCTCTGGGCCTGCGCAGAATTTAATAATAAAATGTAACTCCCCTATCTCTAAGCATGACTTGGTTTTTCTCGGGTCTTCTGTAACAATATCCTCTCTGATTGGTCGCTATAGCAGCTTCAGAGCTCAAGCCTCACATGAAGTTCCCCTCTTCTTCCCTTTTACTGTTTTTCTATTCCCTCTGGCCTTCCACTTCCCTCTCTGAATGAGTGGATTCCTTTCCTTTACTCTGTGAATGTATACTTTCAGCAGCTCTACTATTCTGTGAATGTATATCTTTGGGCAGCTCCCAGCTTTGCAGACCCATGGTTCTCCCCATGGGCCCCCTAATTCCTAAACCTTCCTAAACCTGCCTATTTTATCCCTAAAAACTTTCAAATGTATATAGGAAATAGCATTTCATAGAACTATACACACATACACACACACACAATCTGGCTGGGCTGTTTTGCCTTTTTTAAAAGAGAGATTTGTTGTTCCACTTACTCATGCATTCATTGCTGTTTCTTGTATGTGTACTGATTGGGGATCAAACCCAGAACTTTGGCATATCGGGACAAAGCTCTAACCTAGTGAGCAACCAGGCCAAGGCTCTATATATCTTTTAAGAATAAACGTTAGCCCAGTCAGTGTGGTTCAGTGGTTGGTTGTGGAGTATCAACCTATGAACCAGTAGGTCGCAGTTTGCTTCCCAGTTAGGGCACATGCAGGCTGGGTAGACAGAAGAGGGTAGCCAATCAATGTTGATGTTTATTTCTCATCAACCTTTCTATCTCTTTTTTCCTCTCCCTTCATCTTTCTCTAAAATCAATAAAAACAGATTTAAAAAAAAGAATTTTACTCAAAGGAATAAAGATATACTTCACAAGCCAATGTGAGAAATGTCCCAGGTGCCAATGCTGCCTTTCCAATAAAAACATACACTGATAAATGGATTCTGCTTTCTCCAATATCTTGTAAAATTTTAAAAATATATGTTTTTATTGATTTCAGAGAGGAAAGGAGAGGGAGAGAGATAGAAACATCAATGACTAGTAGCCCCGCACACGAATCCATACTCGAGTTGCTCGCTGCCACTTGCTTTGGCTGGCCACCCGCTCACCACTGCTGGCAGCTCTCCGCTGCTCATAACTCACTGCCCCACCCTCCTGTAGCTCTCCCTGACCCTAGCCCACTGCCCTGCCCTCCTGTAGCTCTCCACCACTTGTAGATTGGTTGTGATGTTAGGGCATAACAGATAATTAGCAGATTCCTCTCTTATTATATAGGAATGAGACAGAGTCACTGATCGGCTGCCTCCTACACGCCCCACACTGGGGATCGAGCCCACAACCTGGGCATGTGCCCTTGACTGGAATTGATCCGGAACCCCTCAGTCCACAGGCTGACACTCTATCCACTGAGCCAAACCAGGGTCATGTAATTTTTTTTAAAATTAGGACTATTCCAGTGATTCATTCCATATTCGGAGACTTCATCATTTCATTCAGAGTAAGGATACTTCATAAATTCTGATAAGGCACATAGTAAGCTGATCTTAGGGCTCATTTTACCAGGACTCCTATAGATGTGATACTTCCTAACATTGTAAATCCTTCCTTTCTTTTTCCTTTATGCATACTTGGGCATTTCTCCTGGAATTACTGATATTTGTAATCTTGTATCTAGTAATCTTAACTTTTCTATTTAATTACATTTTAATAGATAAGGTAGAGCAAATCTCCCAAGCTGGGAAGATAAAAGAATGCCAATTTTCTAGTTTAGAGCTCTAGGTTTTTTGTTTGTTTGTTTTAATCCTCACTTGAGGATATGTTTATTGATGTTCAGAGAGAGAGAGAGACAGACAGACAGACAGACAGACAGACAGATATCGGCTGCTTCCCATATTCACCCCAACCAAGGATCAAAACCGAAACTTAGACATATGCTTTGAGAGGGAATCAACTCTCAGCCATTGGTGTAAGGGTTAAGGTTCCAACCAACTGAGCCAGGACTAGGGCGCTAGGTTTTTTCCTTTAGCCTTGGTCTGAACTTTTCCCGGTTCTTTTTTAAATGGGGATAGCCAATCCCTTTCTGTCTTTGTTGAAATAGACAGGTTCTTTGTTTTAGGACTGCACGACAGCCATTTATGCCTATGTGGTCTATTTTTCTGTCTCCTGTCCATAAGATGGGTATAATATATTTATTTTCCTGTCCAAAATAAACTGTAGGTCTTCTTTTCCTTTTCTAACAGATTTATTGATGTGACTTTTATTCCTAATTCTCTCAAGTCCACTCAGATATGCAAATTAATTCTCTCCAAATCTTTCCGTCGTCTGTGTCCTGCCTGTGTTTATTTCCACTGGGACATCATTACAGCCTCCCTGCACTTTCAGTTGCTCTCATAGTTGTAATTCTTTCCTGGGGAGATCCTGGCTTATGGCATTCTAGTCTTCATTTTATTTACACTTGTCTGAACAACAACTCGCTTTGTATGTGCGCATTATGTCCACACTCTCTCTCCTAGCTCCGTCGGTAGTGTTTTGATTTCCTATGATCTATCCATGGTTTAGCTTTTAAACTGTTGTTTGGGGTGAGATATCTAATTTTCCATCCTGTAAATATCCATTTCAGTGATGACTGTCTGAATGTCAAGCCTTTCTTTGTTTAAAACTTTAGTAGCATCATGGAACATAATATCCATATACTCAGAGATAGCCATGCGGTTTCTAAATTCTCCAACTTGGTGTCTGAATTCTTTAGCAATATTTTGTAATTATCAATATGATAGATTACCCCCACTATTTGCCAAATTGTGGGTTCATTAGTCTGTGCTTGAGCCTATCTTATGTCCTACCACAGCATAGAATTCTCAGTAATCATGGCTAGTCATTCTATAATTCCCGTCATCTGGATTGTTGAAATCCCCACTAGAGTGTCATCTGACCAGCCCAGAACCCCTGGGTCATTATCTGCACCACAATATTTATGATATGCAGTGCCATCTGTTTGGAAACACAAGGTTCTTTCTTCCTTGTTTGTTCCCCCCCCCCCCCCAATTCTGTCTGGATCCTGCACTGCTTCGAAACATAGTCATCACATCCTTAACTGCCTCATTTTTTCTTCTCTACTTGGCCTAAACATTATGGAAGCAGTGTTTTAGTTTAGGTTTATATCTATTTTCTAATGCTTATTGGATTATTTAAAAAAAAACACAAACACATGCCTGTCTAGTTTTTATCTTAGAAAATATTCCTTCTACTGAGTTACAAAACCTTTTGAATTTATTCATGGCTTGAAATTATTAATTAATTTCTTTCAGCTCTTGACCTCAAATTCTACTCTGCTTCAGTCTTACAGGAGCTTGGTACATGCAGGAGCACGTCACGCTAAAAACATAAGGTCAACAGAAACTCAGACGAACCTTTATCTTCTGAAGGTGAGGAAAGGTCAGGCTCAAGTTTAATTAGTCCCAGAGGAGAAAATGTCATGTCATGAGGTGGATAAATACATGGTAGTGTCATGTTTTAAAAATGTGTAAACATAACTTGTGACATTTTTTTTCCCTAAAAAATAAAACAGACCCACCAAGAATTTTTAAAATTGGCCCCAAATCATGAGTGTCCTGAGCAGTGGGAGATGAGGCTGTGCTGGTTTGATATGAAGAGATTCAAGAAAGCGAAATTGTGCTTGATGTGAGGAGCTTGCTTGTGGAAAGTTGGGAAAGGCTGAATATGCATCAAGGTGGGGTTGAGTTGAAATAGGGTGAGTTTATAGGACCATTAGCCTTGTGAATGCAATGACACTGCGGGATACTCAAGGTGTATACTGAGTATACACTGGTTCGTGGCTATTGAAAAATGACCGTGAACCAGGTTCTGAATGCCACACACTGCATGCACTCTCTTTAATACTACACCAACTTCGTCAAGGGGCAGGTTTGTGCACATGAGGAAACTAACTCAGAGAGGCTGAGGTTCATTTACCTAAGTGACAGGGAGAAACTATGAGGCCAAGAGTAGGAAGCTCTGCAACCTACATTTATCTCACCAGCATGACCTGTGTAAATATATCTTTGGTTACAATTTCATCAGTCATTATTAAAACTTTTCTGCTAACCAATTCCACTTGGGGACTCAACCTTTAAAAAAATAACACCAGAAACCAATATACAGAAATTCTCAGTTGTCCTGCAGGTGCCACCGCAACCACAGAATATCTCTTTTTTTGCTCTTTAGTTTTGATCTCTTGGAGCTGCTATAGAACAGAAATTCTAGACAGTAGAAGTCAATGTATGTATCCTACACCAGGGATAACTTGGTAAACTCATGCCTGTGGTTTAGAGGTTTATAGCTCCAATATACATATTTATTATTATATTTTTTCTTTTGAAAAAAAAGCATTTCTAAGTTTCTGAGTAGAGAGTACTGACATGATTCAAAAGACAGAAAGTGTATAAAAATATATACTGTAAGTAATCTACCTCCCACTGTTGCTCCCAGCTGCCAGTTTTTATTTATGACCCTTTAAGATAAGTAACCACAGTTATTAGCCTCCTATATCATTCCAGAGAGTCTTACTGCCTATATAAACACATACACACAAATATAAATACACAACGCTACCTACTTTTATTACACAAATGGCAGCATATTATACAGACTATCCTGTATTTAGTTTCACATATATTCAGGAGCTTCTTATAACAACACATAAAGAGCTTCTATACATTCTTTAAAAAACTTCATAGTATTCTATCATACCAACATGTAATTACTTATTGATGGATATGTAGGTTGATCCCAATTGTATTGTTGGCTATTATTTACTACTGATGAAAACAACAATTTGTATAGTTTTCTATTGCTGCCATAACAAGTTATGGCAAACTTAGTTGTTTAAACATGGCCTAGTCACTATTTCACAGTTCTGAAGACTAGAAGCCCAGCTGAATCTAAGTTAAAAGTTCAAGTCTTTACATCCCCACCCCTCTCGTTTTGTAAGTTCTCCAAGGCAGTCAGGAGGAGCCTGGCCACAGTTGTAATCATTTTGGTCGGTGCAATTAATAGTCATATTCGTTAGATCATGTCTTGCCATCCACTTATACTGCATCCTACACTGGTGACAACTTGAGTAATCATGATATTGCTACATATCATAGATTACTAGCGTTCCACTTTCCCTGGCAGAGGGTATCAAGAGAGCTCATCAAAGACGTGCGCAATGGAATCCCAGAATCCCATTTTGAAGATTTGCTTCCTTGGGCCATTTTTTTATACCAATTACTGTGTAAGTCAAGGTCCGCATGGAAAACAAATGTTTTAAGAGGGATAATGTATTAGTTACGATTCTCCAGAAAAACAAAACTATATGTATACATAATAAGAAATTGGCTCACATGATACAGAGGCTGGTAAATCTGCAGAACCAATGTTCCAGCTCGAGTTTGAAGGTCAGAAGCTGCTGTAGAACCAAGAAGAGGTGATCTTCCATTTGAAAACCTTCGGCAAGAGAATCCTCTCTTACCTGTGGTTGAGGGTCAGCCTTTTGTTCTTCTCAGGCCTTCCACTCTGCTCAGGTTCACCCACATTATACAGGGCAATCTGCTTTACTCGGTCTACTGATTAATTATTAATTTCATCCAAAAACACCTTCACAGAAACACCCAGAATCAGGTTTGACCAAATTTCTGGGCACCCTATGGCACAGACACGTTAAAATACAAAATTAACCATCACAGATGGGTAAGGCCAAGGAAAATGAAAAGGGATGGTAAACACCCAGGAATTAGCTGCAGCAGAAATCTGTTACCAGCATTTGCCTGCTTGCACGTGGGGAAGAATTAGTGTCATTAAAATTCGGTGATGGCTATAGCCCTTGAAATAGTCAATTGACATTGGTGGTAGAGACACTGTGGTGGTGGAGAAATAAACCCTCTTCTAGAATCACTCCTGTCAAGGCAGGAGTCAGTGGAATTAATCTCTTGACCTCTCTTTTCCTTTCCTGTTCAATTTCCAGCTGTGTTGCATCCTTCAGTTAACCCAACCTAAAAAGAAGCAGAGGGTAGAGGAGCCTGTGTAATACACTAGATAAAGGTCAGCATCCTGGACCACCCAGCGGGGCACAAAAGGACTGAAAATTGAAATGGGGTGGAGAAATAGAGAATAATTAGAACACTGATCTTTCTCTGGTACAAGATTATATATATATATATATATATATATATATATATATATATATATACACTAAATTCATAGATGTGGACTTTCTGGGTCAAAGGATAGATGCATTTATAATTTTTCATAGAATTTTTAAGCTTCCCCCATGAGGGATCATAGCAATTTACATCCCATCCACTCCTGTGTATGAGTGCCCTTACCCCATAGCTTGTCCAACCATTTTCTATCAAACATTGGGATTTGTGTCAATACAGTAGGTGAAAAGTGTTATTTCTGTGTAGTTTTATCATGCATGTCTTTTTTTTTATGAGGGGGTATAACATCTTTCCATATAGTAAGAAGTCATTACATACAAGTGGTAGAAAACGCAACTTAATCTGGTTTTAGCAACAGAGAAAAAAAATAACAGCAACATAGAAGAAAGGTCAGTGGGTATAGAGACAGCCCTTGGTGCGAGGACTCCAAGGGTGTCATCAAGCCCAGGCCCAGCTCTCCTCTCTCTCCTTTCCTCATCCTTTGGCTCCGTTCTCACCATTTCCCCTCTTATAGGGGCCCGAGGCAGCTCTAGACTTTCATCCTTGTAGCTGCAAGGTCAGTGCAAAGGCCAAGGCCTGACTCTCAGTGACTTCAGTGGAATCATGTCCCTGCCCTTGAACCATCACTGCACACAGGGGAATGTGCTGCTCCATTTGCCCAGATTTGAGTCATAGGACTACATACCCTCTACCCATGCATGTATCTTCAAAGATGACCATATCCATATAATACAGCTGAACTACTCACAATAAAAACTGTGTATTCACAGCTCAGAGCGGGGGGAAAAAACCCACAAAAACCCAAACTCATAAATACTCTAGTCATTGCTCCAATCCAGAATTTTCCTGGTTGGGTCCTGATATGGCTTCTCATAGTACAACAAACTACCTTTAAATGAAAACCACACTCCCATTCTACACTTATAGAGAGGGGTCATGGCGTCTGAAATAAAACCTTGCCCTTGGAAAATAGGTGAACAGGAAATAACCCACAGTGGTCTCTGGCCTCAAACACTTACTAAGTCCCCAGCCTGGGTGATGTGAGCTCATTAGTCATTCAATGAGGCCATCCTTAAAGGTTCTCTTTCTTTTATCTTCCATGGCCCCCTTTGGGGAACTTTGGCAAGGGTGCCCCTTCTTTGGGTTGCCTCTGTTTAGCACCTCATTTCCTGAAGGACTAGTGGAGCCCTGGAATGGCTGCTGCTTGTTGGGTTTCAGGTTTCTCTGGCAGTGAATCTCCCTAAAACTGTTTAGGAGGCAACAACCCTGAAGGTAAGTATTATTGTATTCAGTTCTTAAATGTAGGATCTACAGCTCAACATTAAGTGGCATTGCCTAAAGACATGCAGCTGGGCAGTGACAACACCAATATTTGTAACTCTATCTCTACCTCTCTATTCACACTGCTTCCCCATGTACCTTATATAAAAAAGGTTTTGTTAGCAATATCTTTATTATTACTAGCAAAACTTTCATATCTAGCAATTCTAGTGGGAAATTCATGCTCACTGCCCTTCCTACATGTCAGTCAGAAAATAATAATAATAATAATAAAAACAGAAAAATTCTCACGTTGTGCTGCAGGTGCCACGCTCCTCATAGAATATTTATTTCCAGCTTTTCAGCACAGATCTCTCAGGGGTACAATAGACCAGACGTTCTAGAAGATGCAAGAAGCCAGCTCATGTAACTAATACAGTTCAGTGCCAGCACCCATAACTTTTCTTTATCATTCTGTAGCTCCTGGGTCCTAGGTAGGACATTTTCCATTTTTAATTCTTTACTTTTTGAAAGGTAGTACATTCATATGGTTCAAAAACAATAAGCATAAAAAAGAATATAGTGGAAAAAATGTTCATTTCACTAAGTCCATGTTAAAACTTACCAATGTTATTATGTTTTTTTGTAGTTCTAGAGTATGCTTTATTCATATATAAGAGATATCATTAAACCACCTTCTTTTATTTTACATGATAGTATACTATAACATTTTTCTCCATCTTGATTATTCCATATACTAGCACTATATCGTGTATATCAGTTGGTATAATTCTCTCTCTTTTAACTTCAGAGTATTCCTACTTTATGGATGCAACCAAAATTTATCAGTTCAGTTCTCCACTGATGAATACATAAGTCAATTTTTGCTATGAAGATCACTGCTAAAATAAGTAGTCATATATAGTTCGTTTTATGCATGTGAATATATTTGGAAATATTTGAGG
>PVJC01006581.1:14154-27453 GCA_004026665.1 Murina feae
CCCCCCCCCCCAAACTGTCCCCCCGCACCCCTGTCCTTGTTGCTTTAATTTGACAGATTGCTTGATGCTATTCTGCCTTTGGATCTATTTTTGTTCACCAGTTTATAATGGTTATTATTATCCATAGATGAGTGAGGACATGTGGTATTTTTCTTTCATTGACTGGCTTATTTTACTTAGCATTATGCTCTCCAGTTCCATCCATGCTGCTACAAATGATAAGAACTCTTTCCTTTTTCACAGCAGCATAGTATTCCATTGTGTAGATGTACCACAGTTTTTTAATCCATTCATCTGCTGAAGGGCACTTAGGTTGACTCCAAATCTTACCTATGGTAAATTGTGCTGCTATGAACATAGGGATGCATATATCCTTTCTGATTGGTATTTCTGTTTTTTTGGGGGGGGGATATATTCCAAGAAGTGGGATGAGTTAGAATCATTTTAAATGCAAGTGATAGAAAGTCCAACTCTATGGAATCAGCCAGAAGATATACTGTATATGTTTCCATGACAAAAAGGTTTGGAGGTAGAAGTAGAATTTCCAATGGGCCTTACATCTAAAGGTTTAAATGTCCCCAAGGCCTGTGATTTTCCCCTCTCGCTCATTCTTTTTCTCTTTCTCTATCTTGCTCCCTTGCTTGCTACATCTCTCTCTCTCTTGCTGCAGCTTCTTTCATTCTTGGCTTTATCCTCAGACAGTCTTCGATCACCCTATTTCTCACTGAACTGCATTGGACAAGGGAGGCAGTGCTCTGATTGGTCAGGCCTGAGCCACGTGATAGAGTTGAAATCCCCCAAACTAGATGGATTGGGTGAGAGGGGATTCTGCTATGAAAAAGGATGGATAAGCACTGGCTGGTGAACAACAGACTGTGCCATAATGAATGCACCCATTTGCCAGCTCAACATCCACACACGTACCCTCTCCTCTTACATGTCCCTTAAAAAAACCCAGGTCATAACTGTAAAAAAGCTAGAATGCCACGCTGTAAAAATTACCCCTTCCCCAGAGGGTGACTACAGAGGGACTCATGTAGTTACTGCTCCAAGTTCAGTCTCAAAGCGATCCATAGTCTTCTTGGCTCTGATGTGGGTCCTCATGGCCCCACAACCTATGGTTCCAGTATAACTAAAACACACACCTGAAGGGACAGAGAAAGGACAGGATAATTACAACAAACTTCTATTGGGTAAGAAGGAAAATGGGAAACAGCATAAAGTGGTCTTTGGTCCATGACCCCATAAAGTGGTCTTTGGTAGGATGTCCCTGACCTGGAGGTAATATGAGCTCCTTAGCCAACCTGGCTGGTCAGGTTTGTTCTCTGGAAGGGTCTCCTTTGTCCTGTCTTTCCATGGCCCCAGGAGCTGTTGGCTATGGAGGAGGAGCCTCCTTCTATGGGTTATATCACTTAAGCAACTCTCTTCCCATTGGGATAGCTTTAGGGTGTTTAGAATTACTTTAAGGGTTGGATGGTCACAGGCTGTTGTTTGTCAGACTTGGGGTTTCTCTGGCAAGATAAGTCTCTTGAAACGCTGTGAAGCATTAATCTGCAACATAGATAACATATTTCACATTACAAAAGTAGACATTATGGCTCAGAAATGTTAAGTTCCTTTAGCTAAGGCCACACAGCTGGGGAATTAACAATGAGTGACAAAGCCACTATTAATCAGGGTGTTTAGCTTTAAGGTCTAAGCTTCTAGTATGCTTATATGAAAAATTTTGTTTGCAAACACTAGTAACTCTAATGGGAAAAATCACCGTTCCTCACCCATGCCATCCTAACTAACTCCTGATTCCCTGCTCCTCCCCAAGCTAAAAAAACAAAAACAAAAAAAAACAAAGTGAAATATTCTATTTGTCCTACAGGTGCCGCTGTAACCTCAGGCTATTTCCATCTCCGCAGCCCGATTCTCAAGGCTGGAAAAGAACAGGATTTCTAGAAGATGGCGTCCAGTCTGCGTAAAATTTAGTCTAACGAGCCCTCCTGGTGGATTTCGAGTTCCATCGCTCCACCTTATGTTAGAACTCTTTTCTCCTGACCACTGTATTTATTACAATTTTGAAAAGGTTATACAGTTACAAGGTTCAAAAATTAAAATGTACCCAAAAAATCTTATTTGAAAAAATCCTATGTAACCTATAAGATGGTCATTCATTTTCTTATCTATTCCTCCAGAGATTTGAATCCAATTGCAACCAAATATGAATATAGATTCCTTCCCCCACCAGTTTTAATGCCAGTGAATGCTATTTACACTTCTCTGTTCCTTTATTTGGGTTCTCTTTCTACTGAGCTTTCCATTTTCAGTTCCTAAGAAAACTTACCTAGTTAAGGGATTTAGAATCCCCCACGGTGTGAATGAAAGCCGATTCTCTCTTGTGATAAAACATTTACGTTGGTCCCTATTGTTTGCACTTCCAAACAATGCCTCACTTCCCATGTGTGGATATATATATATCTATGGGACGAAATACACAGAAGCGTAATTGCTGGGTCAAAGGCTGCCTGAATTTGCAATTTAATAAATATGTCTCATTTGCCTTCTTTAGGGATTGCTAATCTCTCACTCTCAGCAATGAAATAAAATGTTTTCCCCACAGTTTAGTGTCTGATCAATTTTATTTTATTTTTTGTCAATATAATAAGCTATCTCGGGGATTGTGTGTGTGTGTGTGTGTGTGTGTGTGTGTGTTTTAATTGATTTCAAAGGGAGAAAGGGAGAGGGAGAGGAAGATGGAAACATCAGTGATGAGAGAAAATCACTGATCAGCTGCCTCCTGCATGTTCCCTACTGGGAATTGAACCAGCAAACCTGGGCATGTGCACTGGCCAGGAATCTAATGACTGGTTCATGGGTCTACACTCAACCATTGAGCCACACCAGCCAGGCAACGTTATCTCATTCTAAATTCATTTTATTAGGAGTGAGGTTGAGTAACTTTTACATGCGGCATTGGAAATGGTTAGGGGTTTTTCAATTACAAGCAAAAAACAAAAAAGAAGTCACAACAACTAAAGACACCTCTCAATCTGGCTTTTAGAAAAATATAATTATAGTCTTTACAACTGAAAAGTCAGGGTAAACTCAGAACTTCCAGCCTGAGTGCCCTCGAGCCTTGCTGGCTTTCTCTTTCTCTCTCTCACAGCACTCAGCCCCTCTTCTTCTCTCCTGGCTCCCTTCACCTGCGCCAGACTTCCAGCCCCAGCTGGGCACCCTCCCTGCCCTCTGTGCCACATCTATTTAGTCTCTCGCTTCTTATTGACGCAGGCTCAGAGATCTGGGGTTGCCTTAGGCATGGAGCAAACACAGGCCACTTTGAAGGGCGGCACTGGTGTTTTTTTAGGCGACACAGTTCACTTAAAATATTAAGAGGTACCAATACGATAGGTAGGTATGATTATTCTTCACCTTTTACAAGTGAAGACACCCTGGCTTTCAAAACATGAAAGTGCTTTTGCCTAAAGCTACAGACAGTAATTGAAAGGGACAGTCTTCGCATCCAGGGATATCTGACAGTAAATCTACGGTGATTAATTAGCAAAAGGCTTTTGTTCAGGCTCTCCACGGGAAAACCAGGCGCCACTTTTATTCAAGCCTTACTGCAGAAAAACAAACATTAAAAGAATAAAAGAACAAACGGAAAGTTCTCTGTGTGTCCTCCAGGTGCCGCCACTGCCCTGGGCTATCTCTTTTTTTATCTGCGCCACACAGCTCCCTGGAGCTGAGATTCTAGAAGATGGGAGAAAGCTTGTTTGTTCAGTGTATGCGGCTGACATTTCAACGCTGGCATCCCACAGACAGCTCAGAATTCTGGAAATTCACCGTGTTGTAACAGTACTTTTCTGTAGAAAGTATCCATTGAAAATATCTGTAAAGAGTTTATATCGTTCCAAAAAATTTAATACAATAAAGTAAAAAGATATACAGTAAAAAATATCTCCCTCCCAATCTTAGTTGCCTAAATCACGTATTCCAGTGCCACTACCCAGTGAGTAACTATTTCTCTCAGTTTATTTCCTGTCTTTCCTGAGACAGATATACACATACAAACAGGAAAAGATATTTTCTTTTTTTCCCTATTTTTATACAAATGTTTTACACAAATAGCTGCACTTAAAATTGTTTCTCTTAATAGCATTGTCTTGGAAATATGTCCATGTTAGCACAAATAGAAATTCCTCCTCCTTTTTTACAGCTTCACATATTCTCCTCTGTGATGAGCCATATTTTTCATATATCCAGACCCTTATTGATGGACGTTTATAGCACTGTTTTACAATGCTGTCATGAATAACTGTTTCTTCATTTTACACGTACAAGTTTAACTGTGGAATAAACCTTAGAAGCAAAATTGTTAAGCTAAAGGTAAATTTATTTGCAATTTTGATACCTACCACATGGATTGTATCGTTTTAGCACTCTGACTAACAAAATATGATAATTCCTACTTCTCCATAGTTGTTCCATATAGTGAGTTGCTAAGACATCTGACAGTTGAAAACTGGTATGTCAATATGAGAGATATTTTAGGTGAAGTATTTTTTCATTGATTGAAGACTAGTATCGCTAGTTATTATTTTTTTTTTTCACTTGCAAGGGTTAGAATCCAACTCAGTGGCTGAAGCAAAAAGAAGAAATTTATTCACATAGCTGGACATGAGTGTTCTTGGATTTCAAAATCTCTCTCTCTCCTCTCTCACTCTCTCCCCTCATCACCCCAATACTCAGAGTTTCTCTATCTTATATAGGCAGTTTCAGGGTCATAACCCCACAGCTCCAACAGTAGCAAAAAAGTCCTGAACTTTTTCCAAGTAAATATTCAAACTATTGTAGCAATTTATAGTAAATCAAAATACTAATCACCCTTAACCAATACACAAACTACTCACAGAGAGAGGACCATAGAACTGTAATAAAAACTCCATTGAAAACATAGAAAATGGGAAACACACAGGGGCAACTAGAACATCACCTATATTGTATCTCAGAGCTGCTTGGTGACATAACCTGGTCATTCTTCTTTTCTCCAGAAAGATTTTCTTTGCTTGAGGCAGACTTTGTTAGTAGCTCACTTGCTGTTGGAGTGAATTTGGGGACCAAGGAATACCTTAAGGGTTGACACCACTGACCTATTGTAGCTCTGGGTTTTTAAAGAAAACTTTAGTGAGCAGCACATTCACAAGGATGGCAATATTACCTACGTTTTGCAAGTGAGGAAACTGGCCTGAAGAAGTTAGGGACCTTTGCTTAAAGTCATAAAGTTGTGACAGGGAGAGCGTCAGGATCTAGGCACACGTATTTCCTCCTTCAGCACACGGCCATCCCAGCCTCCTTTCTCTATAAAATGGCTGTTTGCAGTGCTTATGCCAGTAATTATCAAAACGTTTATGTCTAGTAACAGAGCTATCCAAGGTCACAATTCCCAGCCAACTTCAAACCTCTTCTGCACTTAAAAAAGGAACGAAGTCCCAAAAAATTCTCAATTCGTCCTGTAGGGGCCACCTTAATCATAGAGTATCTTCTGAGCACTGCAGCCCTGATCTTTTAGAACTGCAACAGACCAGAAAATTCTAGAAGTTGGAAGAAGCCTGATAAGTCAGCATATGTCATCAACAGTTCAGTGCCAGGATCCCTGCACATATGCTTAGTTCCAATGAATTAGTTAGAATTCTATTATTTTCTTTAAAAATAATTTACTGTTTTTTGAATAAGTAATATACTTATAGGACTCCAAAAGAACAAAGGGATATTCAGTAAAACAAAAATTCTCCCTTCCAACCTTGTTCCTCATCTGCTAAGTCCCCGTGTCTGCTTTCCAAATATGTAATGATTCATTAGTTTCTTGCGTATCTTTTCAGAGGCTTACATAGATACGAATATATATATTTTTTTACACAAATGACAGCATAAAATGAATTGGTTCATAAAACAACAACTTATCTTAGAACATTACACATCAAAATAAACATTCTTGAATCTTTTTTCTAACGTCTTTATAATATTCCACCATATGGATGTACCATACTTCATTTAACCTCTTGAGGGGCTTATGCATATCTCTCAAGAGATTAATTCCTGTCTGTTATTGGTACAAACAATACTTCAATGAATAACCTTATGCATGTTCTGTTTTTCACAAGTGTAAGTACACTTGCAGAATAAATTTCTGGAAGTAGATTTGCTGGGATAAAAGTTTACAATTTATTTTAACTTTATTTTGCCTTGCATAAACATTGTTACTACCATATCTCATCAGCAGTGGATGAGGGTGCCTGATCCTCACAGCTTGTTGAATGTTTTAATTTATAATCTGATAGATTTAAAAAATGGTATATTTTTCCATTTTAACTTGTTTCTCACAAGGTTGAACAATTTTTTTTATAAATTTAAAAGAATTGGAAAAGTTAGGATTTTTTCCAGCGAAAGCACCAAAAAAACCAATACCATGAGGCTTAAAAGAAAAAATAAAATGTTGTTGTTGTTTTTTGTGGGTTTTTTTTATAAGACCATATAGATACTTAATTTCATCTGTTAGATTTCTAGGGCCTTGCTTGTAGGTAAAAGAAATATCTGGGAAGCATCGAGTCTAGGTTGGGTCTATCCCTCAGCCCCTGGGGGGTGGAAGGAGGGGGACAGTGATGACTTCCCGGTCCTAGGGCTGTTGTTGACTGGTCATTAGCAAATGCATGACTCTGGGATAAATGGCTTGTATGGAGGTGTTATTAGCTACTCACATAGCTGGTTCCAGATAGAAGTCTATTTTTCTACCCATTCCTTTGCTGCTCCAAAATCTGCAGAGAAAACTCCTCCCAGAGTTAATATCCTCAACCCCAGACTCAAGTTAAAGGCAGTTGCTGGAATCACGTGCCACCCCAGGAGGGTTTTCTCTTCATCCTGAAGCTGGCAGAAGCAGTCTCCACCGAAACTCTTCTACTTCCTCTGCTCGATTTCCCAGAATAGAATCTATCTTTCCTCCTTTTTGCTCAACCATTTCTCCACTCATCTCTTCCCTCCACCCCCCCCATAGCCTTGTATTTTTCTTCAAAATCACCGCAATATATACTTATCATCACGTGTATGCCACTGTATTTATTATACAAAACCATCTCCTTTCATTTGCTTTACTTACCTGGCTTCCATAAGTGTCTGTCCTTGTGAACTATAGTTAATCTTCTGTGTGATTTGAGTAAGCAAAGCACAAGAAAAGCCACACTTCGACATTTCAAGTCCAAAGTGAAAGAGAAAATGACATTCTGGAGTGTAAGACTATGCCCACATTAATGCCAACTAACTATTTAAAAAGAAAACTGGTGTCCCTCCAAGAAATTCAATTGTTTATTTCTTCTTACTAAGTTGGTTTAATTGACCAACTGTTTTGCTTTCCGATAAACACAACCTCAGGCTGCTATTTTATAAGTTAGTTACAAGCCACAGATTACTTAGAAAAGCCAGGAAATCCATGATAGCCTAGAAAACATTTCAAAGTAAAAGAGAAGCTCTTTTCAATGCCGTCTTACTGTCTATTCACAGAGCATCTTTGAGTAGAAGTTGTATCTGTTAGTATGGGAACAAAATGAGTTTTGGAGCCAGCATAGATCAAGAACAGCCTCGGACACATGTTTTTCCCCCTGTGATGTCTGGTAAATCAGTAAAACTATAAATCCATATATAACATAATTTAGAATCTATTTTCATTCTGTAAATATTGAGTCCACCATCATGTGAGCCCCATGACATTTGGGACATGGTAGGCAATCTTATCGATTGTGGCATCAGCTATATCCTAGACATTGTGTAAAAGCTAATGTGTGCAAATGGTGACCGAGACAGTTCCCTGCACTCAGGGGGTTTTAAGAACTATCTGGTCAACCAGAAAAGAAAGCAGGACATTTCAGTACAACCGAGAGTGGGCACAAGTAAGAATAAGAATTTGGGAAACTACCAACAATTTCCTATACCTATCCAGTAGGATGGCACGGGCGGGGCGGGGAGCGGGGGAGGAATAATGAGCCATGAGTTTGGAGAGGTAAGGCAGGGTTTTATCATGAAGGGTCTGGTGGGCCTGGCAAAGGCATTTGGCCTCCATCCTAAAGCAACGGGGAACCCCTGAAGGGTTCTAAGTAAATAAGTGTCATGACGAGATGTGTGTTTTAAAATGTTCACTCCAGCTGCTGTGCAAAGAAAAGACTGGAAGCAAGACTCTATAGAGAAGCCAGTAGAAGCAAGAAAAAATGGTAGCCTCAACCAGAAAATGGCAGTGATGACGGAGAGGAATGAACGAACGTGAGAGACATTAAGATGGAGAAAGCAGCACAGTTTTAAAACATGGTTTGTTAATTTAGAATAGGAGAGGCTAAAACATGTTTAAATGCTGTTGAGAGAGCCCAAGGAAAGGTGGGTTTGTAGGTAGAGAAGATACAAGGAAATCTGATGATGCCAGGCACCTGAAGAGGCAGGGAGGGATGAGGGGTGCTCACTCTTTTGAGCAGAGTTTCTCAAACTTGAATCATCTCTTTAAGATGCAAATTCTGACTTGGTACTTTGGGTGAGGTTTGAGGTTCTTTTCTAACAAGTTATCAGATGCTGCTGCTGTGGCTGCCTGAGGTCTCAGGTTGGAAGGATTCACTCTCAGCAGGAGGTGGGGTGGGTAATGAGACCCAGTGCAGAGCTGGTTATTTCGGAGGGAGGGTGGAAAGAAGTTGAGGAGTCCTTTCTCAAGTGTCTAGTGCTCTCAGTGCAGTAGTATTTGAATTTATCTGCTGGGAGTTATGACCGAGGCTTGGAGTTGTGAACACATGGAAACTTGGGGAGAGTGGCTGGCTCCACGCCCCTTCCCACATACCTTGCCTGTACATTTCTTCCATCTGGTAATTACTGAGGTATAGCCTTTCATAATAAACTGGTCGTCTAGTAAGTAAAAAAAAAATTAAGTAGAGGCAGTACAGTAGGATATTTGAGGAGAATGGGGAAAGTTTGTAATAGATGTGGTAGATAATGAAAGATGGCTAGGAAAATATGAAATGGTCAGGCAGCATAGAGGGTTAAATGAGGGGAAGACCACGTACTGGTAGTGGTAGATCTGTGTGATCCTATAGTTTTCTTCAACGGTACTCAGTATCCTAAAGCATAGAAGCCCAGAAACATCGATGATGGATTAATTGATTTGAGCAAATAAATTTGATTTCATTCAGAGTTCCTAACGCATTGCTTGGATCCAGAAGGCCCACCAAAATGTTAACATCTACTTCTCAAATGGAATCCAGACATGATATGAAATAATGTTAATAATGGTTGGGGCATGCCCAGCTGCTCTTTTACTTACAAACCCCTCTTACTTTATGTCCGTTAAGTCGTTATACCATTTACTTACCCATGCTCCCTTATCTCGATAAAATACTTTTCAACTTTGCCATGCCTTTAAATAATCTAAGGTGTTTGTTACAGGCAGATTTTACCTGCTTTCAGAGAGTCCAGCTCGACAGATTTGGAGGTAAAGTTCACATATCTGTGATTTTTAAAACAATCCAGATGACCCTAATGCAGCTGGTCCACGACAGCACTGAGAAATACTGTCCTCAATCGGGCCCCTTTGCAACCAACACCTGCTGTCTTTGCTTTTCTGCTTGGTATACCTGGCATTCCTCTTTTTACCCACTGTGGACTTAAAAATCCTACAAAGAATCCTCAGCTATGAATTCTACTCCATAATTAAGGGACCTCTCTAGCCTTTCGATGGAGAAGACTACATGGTGATATGCTCAGCGGTATTCTGTGCTTGCTCAGTATGTCCTGTGACCTTATGTGCCCCAGGCTCCCATCAGCACTTTAGATAGCAATCTCCTTTGGCACAGAGACCCCATTTCTGACCAGAGCACTATCTGACCCTGGAAGGTGTTCAGCAGCTGAGTACAGAATGAATAGACAGAGAGGTGAACAAATATGAGTCTGTTCAGAGAACTGAGAAACAGAAAAATGGATGGGGATGCCAAAAGCAAGCAGTGGACTGGCAAATAAAGACGTGAGAACCAGAACAAAGTAAAGAAAACAAACAAACAAACCAGGTTCCGCAGGAAGAGAATCATCAGAGCCTGGAAGACAATGTGGGTGATTTAATCACAAATAATTTTAAGAAGCATGAGAAAAGGAGTCCGTAGGCAAACTAGAAATAGACTCTTTAAGTACCTGACAAGCCTGAGGAAAAAACAGGTAGCGAGAAAAATCAATGCATTGAAACCCAACAAAACTTCAATGTTCCATCCCTTTTCAATCACTGGGAAGGAAAATGATGTGTTCAGTACATCCTCCTTCTTCATGTTTGGACCTTTAAATAGGGTGTTTGAATTCACAGACTGTAGCTAGTTCAGATTGTCTCTCCTTCCAGCACACGGCTGTACTTTTTAAATGACACCAGCCTTCTGAGCAAGATTGATTGTAAACTTGAAAAGGTTATATGTGATGTAATGAATAACACATGCTACCCCCTCAAGCGCATCTCGGGAACAGCACACATCCAGGATTCTGTATGTTCTAGAAATTTAGAAAAGTCTGGGGAGAGATACTGCTGGCAAGCCAAAAGAAAATGACCCTATTATCCTCACTCAATTAACTGCTGTATCTTGAATTCATTCATTCAATGATTGTGCAGTAATTAAATTGGACTGTTTTTGTCACTCCCTAAATGTTTGTGAACGAATGAGTGGAGGAAGGGATATTAGGTGCCAGTTGAGGCGCAAGGTGCTCTGAGGATAGTAAGATAAATCTGGGATCTTGCTGATAATGGTGAGTGCATTGAATAAGGAAACAGATATAAATAACCCTTCTTCAGAAATATGTAATAAGTGCCAGCACAGAGTTATACATTTTAATGTTAGAAAACAGAATCCAAGGGAAGAAGCGAATATTTGTCATTGAACTGCTAGAGAAGAACTTTTTGTTGTTTTATTGCTGCTTTCATTTCTTTTATTTTTTAAAAAATCTTTATTGTTCAGATTATTAGAGTTGTTCCTCTTTTTTCCCCCCCATAGCTCCTCTCCTCCCAGTTCCCACCCCACCCTCTGACCTTACCTCCCCACTGTCCTCATCCATAGGTGTATGATTTTTGTCCAGTCTCTTCCCGCACCCCCAACACTCTTTTCCTCCTGATAATTGTCAGTCCACTCCCTTTCTATGCCCCCGATTCTATTCTATTCACCAGGTCATTCTGTTCATCAGATTATTTATTTACTTGATTTTTAGATTCACTTGTTGATAGATATGTATTTTTATCTTTACTTTTTCTTCTTCTTCCTCTTCTCAAAGGATACCTTTCATATAATATTGGTTGGGTGGTGATGAACTCCTTTAGCTTTTTCTTGTCTGTGAAGCTCTTTATTTGACCTTCAATTCTGAATGATAGCTTTGCTGGGTAAAGTAATCTTGGTTGTAGGTTCTTGCTATTCATCACTTTGAATATATTTCTTGCCACTCCCTTCTGGCCTGCAAAGATTCTGTTGAGAAATCAGCTGACAGTTATATGGGTGCTCCCTTGTAGATAACTGACTGCTTTTCTCTTGCTGCTTTTAAGATTCTTTTTGTCTTTTGCTGTTAGCATTTTAATTATGATGTGTCTTGGTGTGGTCCCCCTTGGATTCCTTTTGTTTGGAGTTCTCTGTGCTTCCTGGACTTGTAAGACTATTTCTTTCACCAGGGAGGGGAAGTTTTCTGTCATTATTTCTTCAAATAGGTTTTCAATATCTTGCTCTCTCTCTTCTTCTGTCACCCCTTTAATTCTGATGTTGGTACACTTGAAGTTGTCCCAGAGGCTCCTTACACTATCTTCATATTTTTGGATTCTTGGGTTTTTTTTTTTTCTTTTCTGGTTGAATGTTTTTTGCTTCTTCATATTTCAAATCTTTGACTTGATTCTTATGATCCTCTAGTCTGCTGTTGGATCTCTGTATATTATACTTTATTTCAGTCAGTGTATGCTTAATTTCTAGCTGGTCCTTTTTCATATCCTTGAGGGTCTCACTAAATTTATTGGAGGACTCCAGAAAATTCTTGAAAAACCTTATAACCGTGGTTTTGAACTCTATATCCAGTAGTTTGCTTTCCTCTATTTCTGTCATTGAGACCCCACCCCACCCAAGCTGCACGCAGAGGCTTTTGCATATAAAAGGCTGGGTAGCCTCAGGCAGAGGCTAAATTAGCACCTCCTTAGAGATCCAAGAGCCAGTGTACCTAGTGGTCAGAGCGGGACCATCCAGATTACAACTCCTCAGATCCATAAGGGACACACTCAGGGGGCAGACTCAGTGAACACCAAAGTCCCACTAAAGCAAGTCTTGCCATATAAGGGTGTCTCCAGCACAGAAGTTCTCCCACCATAGACACAGCTGATTCTCACAGACAAGTGGCCTGCAGGTCAATTCCTCCCCATGATACCAACAACAATCAAGGCTTAGCTACAACAAGACTGTGCACAAAGCCTACAAAGCGGTGCACCAAGAGTGCCCACCTCAGGTAATTGGGGAGGCTGAGCCACTGGGCCCTATAGGTCACCTAGCACAGAAAGCCACTCTATCAACGCAGAGAAGCAGCCAAAATGCGGAGACAAAGAAACAGATCACAAATGATAGAGAGAAACTTTTGTAAGAAGTTTTATTTAGGCTGAAGAATTTGGCTGTTTCAGGAAAGTCATTTGAGACAAAGAAAGAACATGAGGTGGACTGTTAGAGCTGTATGGAAGATGGAGAAGAATTTATTTTGTAGAATTAGACTTTATGAAGAACAATATTGGGCAACAGTGTTGGAAAAGTACATTGAGAGTTCGCATGGAGGTGGTTTCTTTTTTTTTTTTTTTTATCAAGTTTTTTAAATCCATGACTTAGCACAGGATAGTGAGCTGCTAATATTTATTGAATGCTTCCTATGGGCTCGACACATGTAATTGTGTACATTATTTCCATTAAGGTTCCCAATAACCCCATTTGTAGTTACATGAGGTATTTCTTATCAAAATGTAATTAGTGCTAGGAAAGACCAGTTAGAAGATCCCACTGTGAAATAAAAACCACAATTTTGTGGGGAATTGTTGGGTAAAAAATGTTTGACTAGAATATTATCTTTAAAATTTAACTTTTCTTTTAGCCAATCTATGAGTTATGACATAACAATCTCTGTATTGATTCATAAATTATTTAGAAGTATGTTTTAAAATTTCTAAATGGAGAAGGCTGACTATCTTTTGACCATTCATTTTTATTTTTTTGCATTGAGAACTGAGATTATTATCTGCAAGATGTAGAAATC
>PVJC01006581.1:27553-54490 GCA_004026665.1 Murina feae
CCCCTTTACTCTTTACTACCCCAGTCACCCCCTTTCCCTATTCAATCAATGGTTCTGGGGAAACTAGAAAGCTACATACAAAACTGTGAAACTAGACTAGCTGTTTGCCCTCATATACAAAAATTAACTCAAAATAGTGTTATTATCTATTTTTAAATATTTTTTTCAATCACAATTTATCCTAAGTTTATTATTTTTAAATTTAGAATATTTGTGTCTTCTTGTTGATTTTGCTCCTTATAGTCACAATACAGTGTGGATTTCCCCCTAATATATACATTTTAATTTTACTTAAAGACTATTTTGTCAGATGTTGTAGCTATACCAGCTTTCTTTTGGTTAGCATTTTTCTGGAATGATTTTTCCATCTACTTTTTCAGCTTTTTTTTGTGGCATATTCTAAATGCATCTCTTATAAGAAATATAAATGATTTTCAAAAAATCCACTCTAATTCCCTATCTTTTAACTATTAATTTTAGTTTATTTATATTTATTACAAATATATATATATATCTATATATAGATATATATAGATATATATATATAGATTTCTGCCACCTTATTCATTCTATTTGGCATATTTTCTTGTGTTTCTTTATCCTTTTCAGTTTTCTACTTAATTGATAGTTTTCTTTATCTGGCGTTCCTCCTGGTTTGAAAGTTATGCATTCTATTTCTCTTCTTTCAGTGCTCTTTAAACTTTTAACATGAATTCTTGACATAACAATGTCTAGGCTCAATATTTTACTCTCTCCTGAAAACTGAAAGGTCCCTAGAATTCTTTAACTCTAAACTTGATTTTTTCTTTACATTCTATAGCTTTCTAGGACTTTTTCATCTTATTTTTAAATCCACAAATTTGTCACTCTTGCCATTGCTAATGTTATATATCTATACATTTATGAATGTGACTGCTCATTACTGTTATTTTTATCCATTCCTTCATTAATTAAATTTCCTTCTTTCTGAAGTATATAACTAAGTTGCTTTTAGTCAAGATCTTTGATGGATAAAAGTTTCTAGTTCTTTGCTTGAAACAAATTCTTAAGTAAAAATTTAGCTGAGATACAAATCTAGGTTGCTAGTTACTTTCCCTTAGCACTAGGAATGTATTATTCTACACTTTTCTGCTATTTGCTCTTGCTATTGACAAGAGTCTTTTTATTTGTTGTTGCTTCTAAGATTTTAAGTTCTATAGCTTCACTGTGATGTATTTTGGTGTAGAGTTCTTTTTAATTATTATCCTTGGAAATCATGTATTCTTGACTCTGAATTCATATATTTTGTCATCTCTGGAAAAATTTTAAAGCCTTTGAAGAGTGCTTCTCCACTTTTTATTTCATTTATCTGGACTTTTATCAGGGATACGGGAATCTTCTAATTCTACCAGTTTAGATTTCATAGATTAAATAAGCAAATAAATCAATGTTTAAATGTTTTTCAGGTTGGCAAATTTTATCAACTTTTTATACTACCTTCCTTTTTCTTAAATATTTTTTTGTTTTGCTAATCCTCACTTGAGGATATTTTTTCATTGATTTTTTTTTTTTTTTTTTTGTGAGAGAGAGTGGAAGGGAGGAGAAGGAGAGACAAAGAGAAAGTGATATGAGAGAGACACATTGATTGGTTGCCTCCTGTACATACCTGAGCCAGGGCTGGGGAACCTGCAACCGAGGTATGTGCCCTTGACCAGAATCGAACCTGGAATCTTTGAGTCCACAGGCTGACTGACACTCTATCCACTGAGCCAAATTGGTTAGGGACATTTTTCTTAAACCTTAATCTGCTTCCATTTCATAATTTTCCATTGCTACATTATACCTAACATCCTCAGAGTTTCTAGTTCACCAGCTCTTTAAATATCAATATACTGTTCATTCATCAATTTAAATAAACCATTTACTATGTTTTTCTTTTTTGTTCTTTTTTCTAACATGCCTACTTTAAAAAATATATGTATTGGTTCCTTCCTAAGGTTTCAATTATCACATGTATTTTAAACATAATTTGTATACTGCTTCAGATTGTCATTTATTATCTCAAGTGATGGGGTAATAATTCTGCTGCTTTGCTCATTCTCAAAGTGAATGTGTCCCTTGTGTGGTTTGTAATTTTTTTTTTATTTGTTACTGTGAGTTCTCTTCTCTAGCATAACTGCTTCTTCCTATGAGAACCCTATGTAGCCTGTATTGTGGAACTGTCCCACTAAAATGCTTGGTTTATGACAGAATCTCAGAGTATTTTTGCTTAGGGCCAATTTTTAAGCTAATTTCCCAACCTAAGGTTGAAGTTTTAACCTACTTGTATAGGTTAAGTCTATATGAAGCATAGGTCAACTTATGGTATTAACTTATGAGCAATAACTCTTTTGTTTTGAGTTCTTTACCTGGAGCCCAGGCAGAAATATGTATAAATATCTGTGTTGTCTCTCTATGGCAGGAAGTAAATTTACCTTTTTGACTCACCTTATCGCTGAAGGTCCACTCCTTACAGGGCATAGGCTTTATGTGGGTAAACAATTCCAAATTTCTTCTTTACGTGGGGCTCTGTATTAGTCTGCTTAAGCTGCTATAACAAAATACCATAGACTGAGTGGCTTAAACAACAACAAGGTATTTTCTCACAGCTGGGGAGACTGGAAGTATGATAGCAGGGGTCAGTATGATCAGGTTCTGGTGGGGGCTTCCTTCCTGACTTGCATGCAGGTGGCTGTTATGTCCTCATATGGATGAAAGAGAGGTTTGGCAGGGGATGAGGCCAGTGGGTGGAGGATGGAGGAGGGGAGCACTCTGGCGTCTCTTCTTATAAGGGCATTAATCCTATCAAATCATGGCTCTTTCCTCAAGACCTCATCTAACCATAAATAACTCTAAATGCCAAATCTCTGTATACCATTATGTTAGGAGTTAGGGCTCAAACATAGGAGTTTGGGAGGACACATTCAGTCCAAAATAGGCTCAAACCTGTGTCTACTGCCCTTTTGTGGGTAGTAAAGCTAGACTTCCAGTCTACCAAGAGCAAGGCCCTCACCCCATGCCCTGGTGCAGCATTAGCTCACTCTCTTAGTGCTCTGGGCTCCTGTTTCAGCTGCATTTCTGGAAGAGAGGAACTTCATTTGCTTTCTTTGAACCAACTGTCCAACGTGTCTAGGGTCTTTGAGGTCTTCTAGTGTCACCATATTGCTTCAACCGGAAGTCTCACAAGGCCAGCTTTTGCCTTTCATATGTGTGACCTAAACAAGTCCGCTGAATTTCCCTTCCTTTCCTATTAAAAACGATGATGTACACAAATGTAATTCTCATTAATCTCATAAGTAATTCTGAGAAAGAGCAATTAGAGATAGCAATATGTTGCAAATTAAAAATGTTAAATATAGCAGAAGCAAATAGAGTTTCTCTAATAATGAATTTTAATTATGATGCATTGCTATAGCACATTTTATCTGAGAGCATTAAAGTGTATGATAACTATATCATAATTTCTTGAAGTGATCATGAATTTTTCTAACCCAGCAACCATAGAACAATAAGGCCATTTGATATTTGATTGTAAATTAAGTATTACTGACTCCTTTTTAAAGATTATAAGTACAATTTCTAGAATGTTATACTATTGGTGCAATGAAGGGCATTTTTATAGGACATGAGTGGAGTAATTATAGTGTTTATTTCAAAGGTGATTCCTACAGGGGGAACAGTTTTGAGAAAAGTGAGAAGGATTTACATGTACAAACAATCTTGGTTAGAGGCAGTATAAACATTGGGGTTGGGGGCCCAGGGGTATCTTTATTATCTTTCTGTAAACCAATTGGCTCTGGGACAGATTATACTCCCCCCTTGCCTTCCCCTTTCCTCCAGAGACAAAGAAAAACAAGATTCATTGAAAAGATTATTTGCTATTACCTAAGAGGTCAAATCTAACGTGGTTAGTACTTGGTGAGGGTGAGTGTAGAAACTGAGCTGGACTTCTTTATAATATACAAAGGCAGAGTCTGTTTGGGAGTTTACATTATTGGGAAGGTTAAGCCTTCAAATAATCATGGAATCAAACTGACTTTCTTGGTGCCCTCTAGAACCAGAATTAGTTCAAATTCAAGGCAGACCTGCCTTTGGAAGTAAGGTTCAACATTAAGGATAAATTCACAAAACTCAGCCTGGGAAAGAGCCAATACCAAATATTAGGGGCAGCTTATTAAAGCTCTTAGGCTTGCTCCCTGCTGGTGTTGAAAGCACTAGTTTCCATTCTAAATACCTAAAGATTTCATTCAGCCAATTTTAAAGCCATACCAGTTACTAAGATATGGAAAGACTTCTTCTATACCAATTGGTAAAAACACATCTGCCCTGGATGTACAAAGTGCCCTGGCTTACACAGAGTCCCTTTTTAGTTTCCCTGCCCTTCCAAGCCACAAATATACACAACAAAGATGAACTCCTGTTACAGCAGCCCCGGAGTCCTGGTGGGATGGTGTTGTCCCACTGATTCAGTGTTTTGCATGTTGCCCTAGTCTGTGCCTTCAGGCCTCAATGGAACCAAAGATTCCAGGTTCCAATCTTTAGTGTTTTCAATGTATGTATCATAATAATCTGATTGCATAGGGGTTTGAGACTTTGGCTTAAAGAGTTTTTACTATGACTTTTTAAAAAAAATACTTATTTTTATTGATTTCAGAGAGGAAGGGACAGGGAGAGAGAGAGAGAAATATCAATGATGAGAGAGAATCATTGATTGGCTGCCTCCTGCTCGCCCCACAATGGGAATCAAGCCCGAAACCCACGCATGTGCCCTGACCTGGAATCAAACCATGACCTCCTGGCTCAACCACTGAGCAACACTGGCCAGGCCTTACCATGACTTTGTACCTTCTGGACTATCACTGCTGCATGTTCTCTATACCAGTGGATCCTAGCAGTTTAGATTTCATAGATTTAATAAGCAAATAAATCAATGTTTAAATGTTTTTCGAGTTGGCATAATCTTATCAACTTTTTATACTGCCAAGAACATTAATTTTTAAAAAAAAATCATTTTCTGTCACTATTATGCTATGTAAAAAAAGGAACAGTAAGAAAAGAATAGAAGGACACAAATTCAGAGTCAAAAGCCCCAGAAGAATTTATCCTCTGAAAAATTAATTACATTGTCTTTCTCTTTCTCATTTCATCAAGGGCTACTGAGAAATTAATCTGCACTGTATTCCCTACACTCATGTTTCCAAGTTTATCCCTAATGAAGCTCAATTGTTTCACTTGCTTCACACTTGGGCTTGGTGTTCTAGACCCTGGGCTGCACCTGGACTCTAAGGTATAAAATAAAGACAGTCTCAGCGTTGGGTATGGCCTATCCCTTCCTCCCACGTGGCTGGAGATAAATGAGTCCTGCAACTCCAATATTTACATCTGGTTCTTGCCAGAGGCTGGACAGAGCATGCATAATTTTATAGCCTGGATGTTTCTCCTTTCCTTGTGCCACAATGGAATTGTGCATCTGTTTACATGTGTGTTATCAAATAATATTGACGCTTTCCTGGTAACATGAATTGCTTTACTAACAAGATGCAAATCTGAAGCCAGGCATGGCTACCAGGCACAACAGTCAGCACCTTTCCTGTAGAAAACAGTTCTTGGCTTTGAGTAAAAAGTACCCGCCCTAGCTGGTTCAGCTCAGTGGACAGAGTATTGGTCTGTGGACCGCAGGGTCCCAGGTTTGATTCCAGTCAAGGGCATGTACCTTGGTTGCAGGATTGGCCCTGGCCCGGGCCTTGGCCCACACTCGTGCAGAAGGCAACCAATCAATGTGTTTCTCTCACATCAGTCTCTCTCTCTCTCTCTCTCTCTCTCTCTCTCTCTCTCTCTCTCTCTCTCTCTCTCTCTCCCTCCCTCCTTCCCTCCCTCCCTCCCTCAAAATCAATGTAAAAATATCCTTGGGTGAGGATTTTTTTTTAAAGTAGCTATAAGGACCTTTCATCACTATCCTCAACTACATCAAAGAATAAGTGCTCTTAATGTATATTATAAAAGTACAGGGAAAAAGTTCATATGACTTTTGGTAATTTTGCCAAACTATACCTGGAGAAAAGCAAAGGCTTCAGTAGTAAAACAGAAAGGCATAATTGATCACAGAACTGAGAAGCCATTACAACATGAAACAAATATCATAAGAACATAAGAAGACTCATCTAACAATGTGTTTCTGACATCAATAAAATTAGTTGTGTTTCATCTGTGTTGTAAAATTTCTGATTTGTTTTAGCCTTGCATATTATTCTATTATGGCATGATGATTTTCATTATGCCTCCCTAAACCCTATCAAAAGATAGTCTAGACTTTAAATATCTCTATATTTAGTCAAATAGTCAGGCTTCATCTGTTTCCAGAACAGTTAATGTATTTGGCTCATTAGTCTGAAAACATGGAGTACAATTTAGCTCACTAAAAACACATCCAGCACTCGCTTGTGCAAGGAGCGTAAAGGTCAGCTGTGTGATAATCTTATGCTTTTCCTATAACAGTGAGTCAGGAAATGATAGCTATTATTTTTGATCACTTACTGTGTACCAGACATGTTTACCTTTTCTATGCATTATTTATTTAGTTATCACAACAACAATTTTTTTTTAAAAAAATTATTGATTTCAGAAAAGATGGAAGAGGGAGAGAGAGAGAGAAACATCAATGATGAGGAAAAAATCATCAACCAGCAGCCTCCTGCATGCCCCCTACTGGGGATCAAGCCTGCAACCCCGGACATGTGCCCCAACCGGGAATTGAACCATAGGTGCCCCAACCGGGAATTGAACCATAGGTTGATACGCAATCACTGAGCCACACCAGCTGGGCACAACAACAAATTCTTATTCACATCGTACATATTTAGAAGCTTACCCGGAGTCACTCACCCAGGAAGTTGTAGACCCAGGACAGTCTGATTTCAAAGCCTGAAGTCTTAACCATTATCTTATAAGAAATACTTGATTCCATACACTCATTATAGACCCCATGCTGGTATGCCTACAAAGAGATGGAACCCAGTGCTACAACCTTGACATGAGGCTACTTTGAATGTAAAGGTGGCATTAATTTTAATTTATTTCTCCAGGAGCGTTATTCCCCTGCTTCACATCCTTGAATAGACTTCCATTGCTCTTGGATAAAAATTCCAGTCTGTGAGTTCCTGAACGCTAGGACTGTCTTTCACTCTAGCCTCCCTCACTGACTTGGTTCGGCCACTCAGGTCTCTTTTTTTTTTTTTTTTTTTTCACCTAAGTTTTATGATTTTTTACAAAATGTATCTTTATTGTTGAAAGTATTATAGATGTCCCCCTTTTTTTCCCTCCATTGACCCCCTCCACCCCACAACCCACCCCCTTTCACCACACTATTGTCTGTGTCCATGGGTCATGCATATATGCCTATTAGTCCTTTGGTTAATCTCTCCCCAACCCCTGCCTTCTCTCTGAGAATTGTCAGTCTGTTCCATGCTTCTATGTCTCTGAATCTATTTTGTTCATTAGATTCCACATATGAGTGAAGTCTATAAGCCTTGTACTTTTTAAAATATGCCTATTAAACACTAAGTGTATAGAAATAAGTGGATTGAAAAGTGGTGAACAGGGAGAAATGCTCTATTCAAAATCTACTTCATATTACATACTCTGCCATTGAAAATTAGCTTTTTTTTTTTTTATCACAAAGGTAACTCGTGCTCATTATAGAAATTTTAGAACACTGAAAATATAAACAAATCTTTCAAATCCCAACATTTTCAAGAAAATCTTAGGTAACATATGGTGTATTTCCATTCACTTTCTTTTTGCTGCATATCTTTTAAACATAATGGCTATAAATTTGTATCATACAAGATTGATTCTAGTTTTCAAACATATTTTATGATTTATAAAATGAAACATGCTTGCAGTTTTAAAATACTTTGGGAAAAAATAGATAAAATAAAACAAAAAATAAATATTACTCCATACATCACAATCCAGATAACTCTGCTACTCTTGTGGTATTATGTCCTTTCAATCTTTTTCTAGGATATTTTCTTAAGTTTTTATACCCTAGCATATATATATTGATTTTATTTCAGAGCTAACACAATCATATTCACTGATCCAAGAATGTTGCAGAATAATTTTTGAAGGCTAATAATTTGCTGCCTATTTTATTGCTGCCTAGTCTACCCGCAGGGCTCAACAGAAAAAGCACCGCAGCACCAAGCATTGAATTTTCTTCATTGATTTGAGAGAGAGAGAGGAAGAGGGAAAGAGAGAGGGAGAACAAGCATTGAATTTTAAAACCCCCTTTACTGATCTCATGAGTGGGCTAATACACAAGATCAGATTGTCAAAGCAGACTCACTAGAAGGGTGCGCAACCATTAATGAGCTTTAGTGATATTTCAGAATGTGGGCGATCTAGAGGAACACAGTGGACAGAGGTCTGGGACATCAAAGGCAGCTGCATGGACTCTTCTCTCCACATCAGACACGTACTCTGGACTCAGCATAATAGATGAGATTTCAGATGAGGTTCGGCAGTTTACCTCACATAACTGGAGGAGTGCTTAAATTATGAAATGTCTCCATTTTGTACTCCAGAGAGTTATGTACCTGAGGTGATATTCTTTAGGGCGTCATGGGTCACAGATATATGGGTTCTGGGTTTACTCCTAAGTAATCCTTAGCAAGGACATTCTACTAAGACACGGTATAGATAAGAATCTTTCCTTTTAGCAAGTATTATGAGTCTATTTATCTGGAGTTCAGGTTGATAAAAAGAGGTTAGACGTTTTTCTTTCTCCTGGGAGAATTTCTCCTGACACTCCCAAAGGAAGTAAATGGACCTCAGACCAGCTGTCGCAGCTCTTTCCTTCTCAGTGAGCAATAGGAAATAAGAAAAGCAATGCCTGTCTTTTGTTTCTCATCCTCCTGCTTCTGATTCCTGTACAGACGTGATTTATAGTGGATGCAGAAGTCCTGTTCCTTGCTATCTTTTCCTCACCTTTATTTTTGAAAACTTTTTAGCCATTTTCTCCCCAAATGTTGCCTCTACTCTGTTTTCTCTTTCCTATCCCAACTATATTTCAATAAACAGTATATTAGAAACTTCTAGAAGATAACATAAGAATAAACCTAGATAACCTTGGGTATAATGATGATTTCTTATTTTTTATTATTTTTTTATTGCTTAAAATATTACAAAGAGTAGTACATATGTCTCTTCCCCCCCGCCCATGACCTTCCCCCGGCATCCTCTACACCCAGTGTCTTGTGTCCATTGATTATGCTTATATGGATGCATAAAAGTCTTTTGGTTGATCTCTTTCCCCTCCCCCCCCCCGCAACCCTCCCCGGCCTTCCTGCTGTAGTTTGACAGTCTATTTGATGCTGCTCTGCTTCTGTGTCTATTTTTGTTCATCAGTTTATAATGGTCTTTATTATCCATAAATGAGTGATGTCATGTGGTGTTTTTCTTTTATTGATTGGCTTATTTCACTTAGCATAATGCTCTCCAGTTCCATCCATGCTGATGCAAATGGTAAGAATTCCTTCTTTTTCACAGAAGCATAGTATTCCATTGTGTAGATGTACCACAGTTTTCTAATCCATTCATCTGCTGATGGGCACTTAGGCTGTTTCCAAGTCTTAGCTATGGTAAATTGTGCTGCTATGAACACAGGGATGCATATATCCTTTCTGATTGGTGTTTCTGGCTTCTTGGGATATATCCCTAGAAGTGGGATCACTGGGTCAAATGGCAGTTCCATTTTTAAATTTTTGAGGAAACTCCATACTGTCTTCCATAGTGGTTGCACCAGTCTGCATTCCCACCAGCAGTGCACGAGGGTTCCTTTTTCTCCGCATCCTCTCCAGGACTTGTCGTTTGTTGATTTGTTGATGATAGCCATTCTTACAGGTGTGAAATGGTACCTCATTGTTGTTTTGATTTGCATCTCTCTGATGATTAGTGACTTTGAGCATGTTTTCATATTTCTCTTGGCTTTCTGAATGTCCTCTTTTGAAAACTGACTATTTAGGTCCTTTGCCCATTTTTTGATTGGATTGTTTATAATGATGACTTTTTAGATACAACTTTGAAGGTACAAAAGAAGAAAGAAATAATTGATATACATTATTTTAAAACTCTGCTCCATGACAGACACTGTCAAGAAAATAAAAAGACCAGCCACAGATAGGGAGAAATAATTGCAAAGCACATCTGTAATAATAAAAGCATAATGTGCTAATTAGACCGGACTGCCAAATGACCTTCCGGATGTCATTCTGGATGAAGCTGCAGTGATGAGGGCTGAGGCAGAGGCAGTTAGGGGCAATCAGGCAGGCAGGCAAGCAGTTAGGAGTGATCAGGCAGGCAGGCAGAGGTGGTTAGGGGCAATCAGATAGGCAAGCAGTTAGGGGTGATCAGGTAGGCAGGCAGAGGTGGTTAGGGGCAATCAGATAGGCAAGCAGTTAGGGGTGATCAGGTAGGCAGGCAAGTGGTTAGGAGCCAGCAGTCCCAGATTGTGAGAGGGATGTCTAACTGCCATGGGATCGGGCTTAAATTGGCAGTCAGACATCCCCCGAGGGGTCCCAGATTACGAGAGGGTGCAGGCCAGGCTGAAGGATGCCCCCCCCCCCGACCCCTATGCACAAATTTCGTGCACTGGGCCTTTAGTATCTGATAAAGGACTGTTATCCTAAATATACAAAGAAGACTTAAAACTTAACTGTAAGAAAACAAACAACCTGATTAAAAAATGAGCAAAATATCTGAACAGAAACCTCACCAAGGAAGTTTTACAAATGTTTATAGGAGCTTTATTTACAATTGCCAAAACTCGGAAGTAACTGAGATGTCCTTCAGTAGGTAATCATGTAAATAAGGTTTCCCATCTTGTATTAGTGCGGTACATTTGTTACAATTGATGGATCAATATACATTACGACTATCTGAAGTTTATAGTTCATATTAGGGTTCACTCTTTGTGTTTTCTGTTTTATGAATTTTGGCAAATGCATACTGTCACGTATCCATCATTACAGGGGCATACAGAATAGTTTTCCTTCCCTAAAGCCCCTTGCACCACACCTATTCATCCCTCCCTGCCATCCCCGAGTCCCTGGCAGTCACTGATTTTTTACTGTCTCTATATTTTTGCCTTTTCCAAGATATATTTCAGACTTGCTGCTTTCATTTTAGCAACATGCATTTGAGGTTCTTCCATGTCTTTTTATGGCCAAATAACTCATTTGTTCTTAATGCTGAAAAAGATTCCAGTGCATGGAAGTACCAGTTTGTTTAGCTGTTCATCTAGTGAAGGACAGTGTGTTTGCTTCCAAGTTTTGGACTGCTCCACCTCCTCACCAGCAGTAGTGTAGCTAGCACTTTGGATTTTGGCCGTTCTAATAGGTGTGTAATAGTATCTCATTGTTGTTTTAATTTGCATCTCCTGATGATATATGATGTTGAGCATCTTTTTACATGCTTATTTGCCATCTATATCTCTTCTTTGGTAAGGTGTCCTGTCTGGATCTTTTGCCCACTTTTTAATTCCTATAGTAGAGTTTTAAGAGTTTGTCCGTTTAGTTGTTAATGGTTATTATAATCTCTATTTCTAAAAGTTGTATTTCATCCTTCTAAAAACAGGCTATGCTAATTTTTATAGTTACTTAAAAAATTTTAGTAACTATAGTTACAGGCATTTGCAAGATTTTCCTCTATTTAAACTTATCAAATACATATTTTTGTAAAATATTTGTTGAAAATGCTCATCTATTGTCACATGGCTCTGTTTCTGTTATTTTTCCATTATTTCTCACACCTAGTACATTATATGCTTTATGATTTCAGACTGTAGGCTGCATATTGTCCTTGAAACATTATATGTGGAGAATCTTTGAGGCCTTGAAAGAAGGTACTTTATTTCAGAAGGCATTTTTATTTATACTTCAGTCAGGAGCCTGGAGGCATGACTAGTCTAAGACCATTTAGATGAAAATTAGACTAAAATCATGGTTTGATGTTTTATGAACTATTGAGATGATGTGAATGCAGACTGCCAGGTCTCACAAGCACCAGTTTATAAACAGCTTCTAACGGGAAAATTGTATTTTCCCTCTGCTCTGCCCAGCACCAATGCAGACACCTGGGGCTCTTTTGGGTGGTGGTGGGGAATGAATGAGTTTACCTCTTGTCCTCTCTCGCACATGCTGTGATCCTTTGGGATCTGTTAGTGGGGAGAGGGATCCTATTTGATTCTCCCCATGGAGCGTGCACTGGGAACTTGATGTCAAAATCGAAGTCCAACTTTGCAGAAATTGGCAAAGGCCCAGTGGGCAGCAGCACTGAGTGTCTGGGCTCCCATGTTCTTCTGAGGCCTAATAATCCTTAATCTCTTCTCAGTTCTTTGCTGCCTTTATTTATTTACTTCTGTGTATCTTTTTTATCGTCTTATATCTCAAATTATTTTTTTTATTATTTGATCCAGAATGTTTAGTTGTGGGAGGTTTTTATACTTGGTATAGAATACCTAGCTTAGCGAAGGATTGGTCCACAACACCCTGGTCTGCCTTAGTCCCAGAAATGGATGTCTTCCTCATGACTTCTAGATCCTCTATGTTCTGGGATAGTTTCTTGCTATATTTGTCTTGAAATCTAATCGTGTTAAGCCAAATTATAAATGTCACTACCTCCAAAAAAATCTTCTCTTTTCAGCCTATTATTTTTTTCCTAATACTCGTAGCATCTCACATGTGGTTCTGTTCTGTTATTGCCCCAGACTGTATGTACCCTATGAGATTGATTTGAAGTTTTATAGGACGAAAATGGTTGTTTATTGGTAATTTCCAATTAGTCAACCTAAAACGTAGTTGCATAAAATTAGCACGTACCAAATATTCACCTAAAGTGAGTAAGCATTTTGACAAAAATAAGCAATACTGTCCAACCATGAAAGAAGTTGTACCTAATACTTTCAGAGTAAGGAAACTTAAAATTTCATCCCTCTAAATGTATTAAGAATTGTTAATATATATATATATATATTATTTATCCTATATAATAAATGGGTAATATGCAAATTGATCCTAACAGCAGAACAACTAGGAATGACTGGTCACTATGACACACACTGACCACCAGGCGACAGACACTCAATGCAGGAGCTGCCCCTGGTGGTCAGTACGCTCCCACAGGGGGATCTCTGCTCAGCCACAAGCCAGGCTGACAGCTGCCGGCACAGTGGTGGTGGTGGCGGGAGCCTCTCCCGCTTCCTCAGCAGTGCTAAGGATGTCCAACTGCAGCTTAGGCCTGCTCCCTGCTTGCAAGTGGATATCCCCCATGGGCTCCTGGGCTACCAGAGGGATATCTGACTGCCAGCTTAAGGCCCATCCCCTGGGGAGCAGGCCTAAGTCAGCAGGTGGACATCTCCTGAGGGGTCCCAGACTGTGAGAGGGCACAGGCCGGGCTGAGGGATACCCTCCCCCCCCCGCTGAGTGCACAAACTTTTGTGCACTGGGCCCCTAATATATATATACTAGTAGCCCGTTGCAGGAAGATTCCTGCAGAATAGGGCTTCCTAAGCCAGAGCGAAGCAGAGAAGGGAGTGAAGCCCACCTCGGCTCCCATCTCTGCTGCCTCAACTACTGTCTCTGCTGCCTTGGCTCCCTCCGCTGCCACCTCAGCTCCCTCCCATCTCTGTCGCCTCAACTCCCATCTCTGCCTCCTTGGCTCCCTTATCTGCCATCTCAGCTCCCTCCCATCTCTGCCGCCTCAGTTCCTGTCTCTGCCACCTCGGCTTCCGTCTCTGCTACCTTGGCTCCCCACCTCCACCCCCACTTCTCCCTCCCTTCTTCACTGTCTCCACAGCCTCAGCTCCATTCCCTTCTCCACCACTTGGCTCCCTTCTGCAGCACCTGGCTTCCTTCTACGCTGTCTTTAGTCTTCGCTCTCCTGTGTATGCAAATTAACTACCATCTTTGATAGGCTAATTTGCATACAGTCACTCTGATTGGCTGGTGGGCATGGCTTGGTTTGTGGCCATGGCTTAGGTGTCTCAGAGTGATGGTTAATTTGCATATTACTCTTTTATTAGAGTAGATAATATATATATATATGTATATTAGAGTAGATAATATATATGTAATACATATATGTATATATATGTAGAGTAGATAATATATATATACACTAGGGGCCCGGTGCATGAAATTCATGCATCGTGGGGGGATTCCTTAGAACAGCCTGCCCCCTATCACAAACTGGGAGCCCTCAGGGGGTGTCCTATTGAGGGCTTAGGCCTGCTCCCTGCTCCTCTTGGGGAGCGGGCCTAAGCCACAGTCTGGCCTCCCTTTGTAGGAAGTGGACCAGGCTAATAAGGGGAAGCCACCAGCCCATCACCCTGCTGCTGCAGCAACTGCCAGTCAATGCAGCCACCAAGGTGTTTTCATCAACACAGACTCCAGTCCCTTCACCATGAAAAAATGACAACTTTCTTTAGGCATTTTCAAGATGTCTTTCACAGGATATGAATTTCTTTCTTTCTTTCTTTCTTTCTTTCTTTCTTTCTTTCTTTCTTTCTTTCTCTCTCTCTCTCTCTCTCTCTCTCTCTCTCTCTCTCTCTCTCTCTCTCTCTCTCTCTTTCTTTCTTTCTTTCTTTCTTTTTTATCCTCACCTGAGGATATGTTTCATTGATTTTTAGAGAATGTGGAAGAGAAGGAGGGAAAGATAGAGAGAAACATCAAAGTTAGAGGAACACTTTGATTGGTTGCCTCCTGCATATGCCCTGACCTGGGCCTGTAACCTGAGTACATGCCCTTGGTCAGAATTGAATGCAGACCCTGCAGTCAGCAGGCTGAGGCATTATGCACTGAACCAAACCGGCTAGGGCAGGATATGACATTTCTTAGCCCTCCAGCAGTGGACCTTCATTTTTTTTTCTCCAGGAGTGTGGTGGAAAAACCGTAGATAGCCTTTTTGGATTCTTATTACCCAAGTTACTAAGAATACTGCCAGTGGTATACAGAGAGCTTAGCCAATGAGCAGTAAGAAAAGGTATTTCCTCTGTAGTTCACTCCGATCACTGGCTCCACACCTGCCCTTCCAATCCCAGCTCCACCCTTGCCCAGGCCTGTAACCTTTGGCCGAGGATGCAGTCTTGGGCAGGGGACCCCCAGACCCCTCAAATCGCCAGCTCCAATCTTGCCCAGGCCTGCAGCCTCTGGCCAAAGCTGCAGGCCTGGACATGCCTGGGTGGGGGACCTGCATCCCCCTCTAATCACAGGCTCCGCCCTTGCCCCACTATAGCCTCTGGCCAAGGCTAGGGGCCTGGGTAGGAGACCCCCAGACCCCTGCCATTGCCAGCTCCACCCTTGCTCCACTGCAGCCTGTGGCCAAGGCTATGGGCCTGGGCAGAGGACCCCCAGATCCCTGCATTGCTGGCTCCGCCCCTGCCCAGGCCCTGAGATCGCCGGCTCCACCTCTGCCCCACTGCAGTCTCTGGCCAAGGCTACAGTCCTGGACAGGAGACCCCAAGACCCCTGCCTTTGCTGGCTCCAGCCTTGAGCCTCTGGCCAAGGCTACAGGCCTGGGCAGGAGACCCCCAGGCCCCTACGATCACCAGATCTGCCCCTGCCCAGGCCCTGACATTGCCAGCTCTGCCCCTGCCCCACTGCAGCCTCTGGCCAAGGCTGCAGGCCTGTGCAGGGGACCCCTAGACCCCTGCCTTGCCAGATCCACCAGTTCCCAGACCCCTGTGATCACAGGCTCTACCCCTGCCCCACCGATCGCTGGCTCTGTGGAGCCCAGGCCCCTGCAGATACAGCCTTGCCCATGCCCAAGCATGAGGCCTCTGGCCCAGGCCTTATGCCTGGATAGGGCATCCTCATACCCCTCCAATCACTGGCTCTGCCCCTGCCCATGCCTGAGGCCTGGGCAGAGGCCCCCCAGCCCCCTCTGATAACCTATTCTGCCGCTTGGGTCCCCCGCCTCCCCCGCCACCTGCCTGGCTAACAGGCCTGACCACTTTAGTGGTAAGGCTGAGTCGGACTGGGTGCCACCATCTTGTGGCTATGGGGGAAGCCATCTTTGTGATAGAGTGATGCCTAATTTGCATATTACTCTTTTATTAGATAGGATATTTACACAGCAACTGAAATTGCCCGAGGAAATCAGAAATCATCTTGGCTAGAATTCAGAAAAGAATAAGGAGCAGAGTTACCAAAGTTTGCAGCTCATATTCATATCAGAAAGCAGGATGGGAACCGATAACCTACATATACCTGATTCTACTTTGAACTAATTGAATATGAGGGACCCTTTAAGAGCAAAGTGTTGTTATTGCCAAAATAGTATTGAAAACATCACGGGTAATTGCAAAATAAACTCAGCAACTGCAATTTAACTTAAAAATAAAAAGAAACTCATTGAACAGCTCTCTTGGCATTCCACTTCTTGTTGCTGAAAATCTACTTTCAAAAGCCAGATTAGCCAGATTGTCCATTAACATCAATCATACTTGCTAGATAATTGCCAAATCTCCATCTTTCACTGTGTAAACGCCGCATAATGTGAAAGTAAGGACAGTGTATCTTGATGCCTAACATACGCTTTCCACATAAGCCTCTTTCAAAATGCTTTAAAGCCACCTTCTCTGCCCTGTCCCTGCTGTTGGAAAACTGCTTTACATTACATAAGCACGGAACTGGGCCATTAGTCAGGACTTTTCGGGTGCCATAAAAGCAGTGCCTCTGCTTTGCCTTCTCATGTAACAAAGGACAGAGTTCACAGATAAATATAAATGGGCTTCTGCCAAGATGGCCTTAGAAGCACCTGTAATAAAGACTCTGCCCTGGAAGGCACAATCCACCTCCCTTTGCTGAACTGGCTACCTCAGTTGACAGACTGAGGCTTTTATCACTGGGGGACAAAAAACGTACTTTGAGCTCAGCGCCACTCTTCTGCAACCCTCCCTCTGAAAATGAGTACATTTCGTACCATCTGCAGAACAAGAATTTATTAAACAGTAACTGAAACAGATGATTACATCTTTGATACTTTGTTCAATGAACTGATATATATCCAGCTATCAAATCAGAAACCCTGCCTGTTTAACAGGATGATTCTTAAAAATAATTACAGTGATGTTTTTATATTTGTGTGATACTGTGATTACGTCACTTTTAATTTGCTGTGGATGGTACCATTGGTGGAGAAACTCTAGAATCCTCCCATTTCAAACTAAAAGACCTTTCAGATATATAGTCAATGGCCATCCTCGGATACTTACAGTGTTATATAAGGTTTTAGAGCATGTTTCCTGGAAAATAAAATAAAAACCAAAATCACTGAATCAAAGGTCCAAGTTTGACTTGCAAATTACTACTACTGAGGTACATAACACTGAGCAAGCTTTTAGCCGATTCTTTAACCTTATTTCCCTTTCTATAAAATGCAAATGTGCCTATGCCCTTCCTGCTTTATTACGATGCGATGTGGCAGGCATCCGTAAGGTATTACTGTTGTTAATTTGTCTTACAGAAAGTTAAAAATATAATGAGAACAAGGGATACTCTGGGGGCAATCCGTGTTATACATCGCTTATCAGCAGGTTGGTTTCATTCCCCAGATCACTGTCTTTTGCTGTTCTGCTACTACGTTATTCAGGCTGTTACGGGAAGATGGTGCGTCCTGTGGACAGAATTATGAATGGCCTATTCTGTAATGCAAGCGAGAGCCCTGCCCTCTGATTGCAGCATCATACTCTTCCGTTCTAGCATGCACGGTAAATCACCCTGCAGACTGAAGACAGGGCTGGATCCTCGAGTAATCTGTGAACAGCGACACTCTCCACAGCAAGGTGACACCACTCTGTCCTCGGTGTGGTGGGGAGGGGGTGTCACTGGCACACATGGCACTACATTTCCATGATGCAGATATAATGACCAATAAAAGATCTATTTCCATTCTGTGGAGCAGCTTCTCATAGGGGCACAAAGAGGAAGACGCACATCGAACAAAAGAGCAGCCCTGGCCCTGACCGATTTGGCTCAGTGGATAGAGCATTGGCCTGCGGACTCAAGGGTCCCAGGTTCGATTCCAGTCAAGGGCATGTACCTTGGTTGTGGGCACATTCCTAGTGGGGGGTGTGCAGGAGGCAGCTGATCGATATTTCTCTCTCATTGATGTTTCTGACTCTCTATCCCTCTCCCTTCCTCTCTGTAAAGAATCAATAAAATATTTTTTTAAAAAACAAAAAACAAAAGAGCAGACCAAGAACCACAAACTGATACTAAACTAATAAAATCTCACACTTGTATGGCATTTTTTTGGGGGGTTGGGGTGTAAAAAATAACAACCTCTATAACAAAACAGAACTTTCTCATGAATGATTATATTCGATGTTCACGGCCATTTCATGAGGTAGGTAGGCAAGTTACCTTTATTAACATTTTTACAGGTATGTAGAGAGGTTAAGGGAGTTGCTCAAGGTCACAGAAATTTTCCGATTCCCATTATAATTCTTTGCAATATTTCTGATTATGCAAAAAGCAGAAAACAACATTCCACTGATTATGCTGCTTTATTAAATTTTTTGTCTTAACTACTCAAATAGAGATTATGACTAGGTGAAGGTAATGTGAGGTGAAAGGAGAGACAAGAAGAAAACATAAAAATAGTGTCCTTCATGTTGCATAAAACTGCAATGTATTATGTTCACCCATTTCGTTCTGGAATAGCCATCTAAGATGAGTGTGTGGCATCCACTAGGTATTTTTCTGTAATTAAGATCAATTTGATTTCAACAATTTTACTGTAACCTTTGTGTAGGCACCTTAAGATGCTTTGAAATAAAAAGTGCTACGGGTTGTTTTAATGAGTTTCCAATAATCTGGATTCCTAACATCACATTGTCAGAGGTCCCTCCCCTGTCACATATGCTACTTTCCATGCCACTCCCACCAAATACATAACTACAGGCATGCATGTGGTAAGAATTTATACTTGGTCAGATCATTTTCTTTCACAAAAATGATCTCTTTCATTACCTTTGGAAAATGTGGGTTTTTTGACAGAGAAAGGTCTCTTTAATTAGGGGCCTGAACACTTTGGGAAACAATGGTTTGAAAGTGTTGAACAGAAGAAAACGCAGTGAATAAGGATAATACAATTCATAACCATAGGAATCCTAAGACTAGACTAGATGAATGGGGTGTGACAGGTCTTGTTTTTGTCTTTATCAGTCTTTGTTCTTTCCACACCCGGCTAGGGACAGGTGCTTGGCAATTGTTTGCTGATGCTTGGTTAGATGAATGGGTAAATTAAAAGTGACAACTCTCCAGGTGTAAACTTCTTTTAGAAGCTGCATCTTAAATTCATTTTGCACTTTTGAGCCTCACACTTGGCCTTGTGGGCAAATCTTGGGCAAAATCATTAAAAATGACATTCTTTTTCACTTCATCTTTAATTCACTTTCCTGACTCTTTGACTCACACAAAAGCACTGAAGAATATGGTAACATTTATTAATTACAGTGCAATTTTATATAATGGCCTTATGACATAGATAGGGCATACATATATAGGGCAGATTATATATATGACATATATAATCAATACTCCTTCAAAAAGTATAAAACTAATGCTCAGAGAAAACAGTGCAGCCAGGAATGTGGTCTACATAATATGAATATGCATCCTATATCTTTCCTATCAGAAACTTCTCTGCTATTGCATAGTCCTAGAAAACAGCTATCAGCTACCTATCAACTAATCCGCTAGTAGTTATATGATAACTAATGATAGATGTTCATATTTAATGCTTCAAAGATACCCTTAAAAATCTGGAAAATGGTAAAGTTAAAAAAAAATTCAAGATCCAAAAGAATGAAATGATAAAGGTCAGAGGACAAATTAGAGAGATTGACCTCTTGGCCAAGGAACCCCACCCAATGCTCCTCGTAAAGTCACGTTCTCCAGAGCGCTTCGTTGATTAATTTCTTTACTCATGCATGTAAGAAAGATGGAGACAAACACAAAACAAGACTAAATGTTATTTATTTGTTAATGTCACACGCAACTTCTAATCCTGACCCTACACAGTACCCTTCCCATGATCCCAAGAACACACTTCATTTGAGAGCATCTTAATACACCAGGATTAAATTTCTTCAGTTAATTTGTTTGATCATTTGTAAGTGTATTCTAATTTGAATTAAGTTTTTGCCTCAAAAACATGACCTACTCCAAATTTCAATATTTTCTGTGTTTTTTTTAGTACAGTCCATAAAGGCCACTGAAAAAAAGGTTTGAACTTATTTTTGTTTATTTTGTTACTTGCTTACTAGCCCTTCAACTTTTCTTTACCTCAAGGCAAGGCCACCCTGACATTAATTTCAATTTGGATTATAAAATCCTCAGGCAACACTAGATATTGTACTAGTTAAGAATTCATATTTATATTTATTTGATGCAGAAGTTGTCTGTACACACACACACACACACACACACAAAGGAAAAGGGGTAAGAAATTGGCAAAGATTTGAAAAGTGTGCTTTGACCAGTAATATGAGATGCTTACAAATAATTTTCTAAGTTTAAATTCATACACTATAAATATGATTTTTAATATTTTAAGAGCTGTATCTTAATATAATTGGTGTTCTTTGTAGCCCAATGTGTTTTTGCTTTATGCATTTAAATATATTTTTCTGATTTGGTATCTGTCTCATTCTGCTAAAGATTTCATGGCACAAAATAGACTAATAACTTGCTCCACATACTGGAGTACTATAGCTCAAATAGAAGAAAATATATTCAAAACACACATTTACAGAAATTTAGTAACAGACACAAAAGGGACTGTTGGCTGTGGTGGTGAAGTCACATTAAAATAGATGGAGAAGTCCAGGCCAGTGTGACTCGGTTGGGTATTGTCCTGAGCACCTCAAGGTTGCTGGTTCAATACCCAGTCAGGGCACATGCCCAGGTTGAGGGTTTGACCCCTCCACCCCAAAGCCTACACCATCTAGGTCCAAAGGGACCCTTAAGGACTCACTAAAACTTGAAATCTCAGTTGCAAATTATCAGAAGAGAGGATCCGAGTGTCTCAGCTTTGGTCAAGTGGGAGCGCAAGTCATTTTAGCAATGGTAAAGGTAGAGGGGTCAGGTATAACAAACAAAGCAGCAGAAACCACTACTGTGGACAGAGAATGAAAGGAATCCAAAGTCATAGGCTAGGCAGGAGCCCTAATAGGTGTCCATCACATATTTTTAGGATAGATATGTTTTGGGCAAAAGAGATACAAGAAAAGAATTCCAGCAGAGGAAAGAAGTGAAGCAAAGCCAGCAAGTGTGGGTCCTATCTGGATACAGCTAATCTAATAAAAGAGTCATATGCTAATTGTGTCCCTCTGCTACACCCAAGCCACGCCCACGAGCCAATCAGAGCAAGTATATGCAAATTAAACCAACCAAGATGGCGGCCGGCAGCCACAGAGCTAGAGCAAACAGGAGGCTTCATTGCCCCAGCGATGGAGAAAGCTGCTTGCCTAGGCCAACTGTGGCCTCTGCTTAAGGCAACAAAGATTCAATTATAGAAGATAAACCCCAGATACCTGCTTCCAGCCAGTCTTGCTTGGAGCTTGGGTCACTGGGGGCTGTGGCCAGTCTGCAAACAGCCATCAGCCCCCTCACCCAGGATGGCCTCAACCTCATGGGGTGAGGGTCTCTGCTGGGGGTCTTGGCCAGCCTGAAAACAGCCTTCAGCCCCTCACCCAGGCTGGCCAGGCACCCCAGCAGGGACCCCTACCCTGAAAGGGGTGTGGCCAGTCTGAAAACAGCCCTCAGCCCCTCACCCAGGTTGGCCAGGCACCCCAGCAGGACCCCTACCCTGAAGGGTGTGTGGCCAGCCGGACCCCCACCTTGACCCAGGACACCCTTCAGGGCAAATCCGCCAGCCCCCACCCATGCACCAGGCCTCTATCCTATATAATAAAAGGGTAATATGCAAATTGACCCTAATAGCAGAACGACTGGGAATGACTGGTAACTATGACACACACTGACCACCAGGGGGCAGATGCTCAATACAGAAGCTGTCCCTGGTAGTCAGTGCACTCCCACAGGGGGAGCTTTGTTCAGTCACAAGCCAGGCTGCCAACTGCCCGTACAGTGGTGGTGGTGGGAGCCTCTCCTGCCTCTGTAGCAGCACTAAGGATGTCTGACTGCAGCTTAGGCCTGCTCCCCACTGGCAAGTGGACATCCCCCGAGGGGTTCCAGACTGCAAGGGGGCACAGGCTGGGCTGAGGGATCTCCCCAAGTGCACAAATTTTTGTGCACCAGGCCTCTAGTCCTATATAATAAAGAGCTAATATGCAAATGGTTGTCACACCTTTGCATTCTCATGCCCTGGTATCAGGGCCGGGGAACATGAGGCTGGGCCAGGGGACCTGAGGCCACATCCCCCGCCCCCATGTTGGGGTTGGGGGACTTGAGGCCATGCCCCCAACCCTAGCACCAGGCCAGGGATCTAAGTCTGTGCCCCCTGCCCAGCAGGGCTTGATGGAGGGACCTGAGGCTGCACCCCCTGCCCTGCAGGGCTTGATGGGGTGGGGCCTGCTGGGTCTGGGTCTCGTGTGATTTTGAGGCAAGTGCGGGTGGGCAGGGACTTGACTCTGAGTCCCATGGCATGCTCCAGACTCTTACAGGAGGGAGATTTTCATATATAGTTTACTAATTTTCTTTCATCTCTGACACTTCTATTATAAAGAGCAAATGGTAATATTAAAATATTGCCTCTAATTAATTCCTTTTAATGTGCATGATTTTTGTGCACCAGGCCACTAGTATGTGTGTGTGTGTGTGTGTGTGTGTGTGTGTGTGTATGATTTCATTTAGCTTGCAGGGCAAAGGTGAGAGAATGCAATACAAAATAAGATTGGAAGCAGAGATTCTATGACCTTTGGATCAAATCCCACTGTTCACCTTTGCCCCCTGGTTGAAGCAGCCAGGGTTCTTTGTCCTTTTCTGATGTGTTCTGAACTGGTAGATTGCTTCTTAGAGGATTTGAAAACCAACCAGTTCAGACCGTCTGCAAACGCTTAGGAAGTTAAAGTAGTGAAAGGTTTATATGAGCACTCAATCTGTCTCCTACTTAAGATTGTACAGGAGAACAATTAATATCCTAAATCCTAAACTTAACTAGTTTCATAATTATTTTTCCAAGTGGAGTTCTACCTAAGTTTATACTTAAGAAGTGTGGATGAAAAAAGGCCACATGCTAACCTGACTAACTCAGGGAAGACCTGTATGACGGCCTTGCAAACTCAAGAGACCTAAGTAACCACAAAAGATGGTCTGAAATGAAAGCTTTTTAATTAAAAAAGCAGTTTATAGTGGGTAGTGATGTCCTAGGCCATATCTTCCCTGACAAAGATCAACTTCAGTCTTTATTGAGCCTACCGTCTTTTTGCATCTAAGATAACATACCTATGGAATGTCAAGGTAACTTGTAACTTCCCTTTTTCTGGACCCCTTAGATCCACAAATGGCACCAGGGCAGAGACGACAAATTCCCTTATTGTTATTATTATCATGTTAATTATCCTGTTAACTATCCTGTACCCACCTGTGTAAAGGAAACATGTGTATCATTTTACTTTTTATCCAATCCCAGAGGTTTCCCCACTCTGCCTTCTCCTGTCTCCCTAGTCTATCACCAATGGACTTCATGTGACCCACTTATGTCTCCTCCTTTGATTGTAATGTATAAAACAAGCTGGAAAACTGCCATTCTCAGAGCACTATCTCAATACCTTGGAATTCTGCTTCCAGGCAATTGTCGACAGTTTGGCTCAAATAAACTCACAGAAGTTCTTTACAAGCCCTAGCTGGTTTGGCTCAGTGGATTGAGCATCGGCCTGCAGACTCAAGGGTCCTAGGTTCGATTCCAGTCAAGGGCATGTACCTTGGTTGCGGGCACATCCCCAGTGGGGAGTGTGCAGGAGGCAGCTGATCAATGTTTCTCTCTCATCGATGTTTCTGGCTCTCTATCCCTCTCTCTTCCTCCCTGTGAAAAATCGATTAAATATATTTTTAAAAAAAGTTCTTTACAAGTTTTAATGTTGTTGTTGTTTTAGGTGTTTTTTTTTTCTTCTTAACAGAAGCATGTAAATTATTTGTCAGAGAAAAGGTGACTTTTTTTCACATGTCCAGTATAATATCAAATCCTAAATGCCACTGCTTGACAGAGATATTATTTCATAAAAGGACAGAAAAATTGCCTGGAAAATATCAGGGTAAAAATAAATGAAGATTCTTTGACAAAATGAATAAAAATGGATAAATATCTCAAGGTAATTATTTAAAAAGATGATAGATGTTTCAAAGATTAAAAAGACAGTAAGTAGGCATTATGAATAATTTTATGGAATGCATTTGAAAACTCTGATGAAATGGATAAACCTCTAGAAAAAAATATTACTTACCAAATTTAGTTAGGGAGAAATGGGAAATATAAAGTCATATCACCATAAAGGAAATTGAATCCGAAGTTTAAAATCTTCCTACAGAAAAGCAAAGTCCAGAAGACTATTTCCAGCAAATAGGGAAGAATTAAGTCTGCAAACATAGGGGAAAAAATGTCAATTTTATACACCTATCTTGGTGTATAGAAGAATAGCCCTATCTCACTCTATTAGGTGAGTATGATTTTGATACAAAATCCCATGTATCATGAGAACAAAATCACAGATCAATCTGACTCATGATCACAAATACAAGTTAAAATATTAACAACTGCAATCCAGAAGTGTGTGTGCATGTGTGTGTGTGCATTATGATATGCATCACTAGGTGTGCAAGTTTGATTTTACATAAGAAATCAATTAAATTAATTTCTAAAATAAAATTTTAAGAGTAAACATTTTACTTCAACAAATAAATTTCAGCAAACAAAAGGAATAATTTCTTAATAGAAAAAAACAAAAAACATAAAGGAAAATGTTAAATTCTCTAATTTCATTCAAAAGCTATAAAATAATTCAAATAAAATATCAAAACTGAGGAAAGATATTTCAACACAAAAACCTGAAGCAGATTAATATCTAATATATATTTAAATCAAAACAAACAAAACCTCCTGCCAATCAATTAAAGAGGGAACAATTCAATAAAGGGAAAATCTTGAATATGAACATTATAAATAATCATAAGTGGAAATAAATATAGGAAAGGATGCTCAACTTTATTAGAAATGATGAAAGTGTATATTCAAAGTACAGTGAACTGATATCAGACCCATAATGGAAATCAGTCTGACAACATTACATGCTGGTGAGACTGTGGGAAAAGATGGATTTTATAGTGCTGCTAGGAGTATCCTATAGTTGCTCTAACCTTTTAGAACACAGTTTGTCTTTTTCTACTGAAATTGAAGATGTGTATACCCTGTGACACAGGAATTCATTCCTGGGAACTCATGCACATATGCACCAACAAAAATACCTGAGAATGTGCATAGTAGCACTATCGATTATCTCAACAAGTTCTGAACAGCCCAAATGCCCATCAACAATAGGAAAGATAAATAAATTGTGTGTTACTATAGTGGATTACTATGTGCTTGTGAAATTGAATTAATTTTTAAAAAGTCATGAAGTTTTAAAAATTTTTGATAAAAATATATATGGAATGATTATATATATATATATATATATATATATATATATATATATATATATAATCTAATAAAAGAGTAATATTGAAATTGACCATTTCTATGGGATGCCTAAGCCATACCCACCAGGCAATCAGAGCGGCTGTATGCAAATTAACCCAGCCAACATGGAGGCCGGCAGTCACGGAGCTAGAGTAAACAGAGGCTTCCATTGCACCAGGAGTAAACTGTCTGCTGGCTAGCTGGGCATCTCCGGGCTCAGGCAACAACATAGTTGCAACATTGTTTCAATTATAGAAACCACAGAGCTGAAGCCAACAGGAGGCTTTGTTACCTGCCTAGGCCTTGGCTTAAAGGAACAGTGTATCAATTATAGAAGATAAATAAACCCAGAAAACTGCTTCCAGCCAGCCTTGGTGGGACATTGGGTCAATGGGAGCTATGGGCAGACTGAAAACCTGAAAACAGCCCTCAGGCCCACACCCAAGCTGACCACACCCCAATGGGGTGAGGGACCCCACCAGGAGGCTTGGCCAACTTGCAAACAGCCATCAGCCCATCACCCAGGCTGGCCAGGTACCCCAGTAGGGACCCAAAACCTGAGGGGACTGTGGGCAGCCTGAAAACGCCCCCCAGGTCCTCACCCAGGCTGCCCAGGCACCCCAATAGAGACCCAAAACCTGAAGGGACTGTGGGCAGCCTGAAAACGGCCCTCAATCCATCACCCAGGCTGACCAGGCACGCCAGCAGGCAGACATCCCCAGAGAGGTCCCAGACCGTGAGAGGGCACAGGCCAGGCTGAGGGACCTCCCGAGTGCACAAATTTTTGTGCACTGGGCCCCTAGTATGTGAGTGTATGTATATATATATTCTAATAAAAGAGTAATATGCAAATTGACTCTCACTCTGTTACACCTAAGCCATGCCCACCAGCCAAGACACGCTCACCAGCCAATCAGAGTAGCTGTATTCAAATTAACCCAGCTAAGATGGCGGCCAGCAGCCACAGAGCTAGAGCAAACAGGAGGCTTCCATTACACCAGCAATGGAGGAAACTGCCTGCCTAGGCTGCCTGGGCCTCTGCTCAAGACAACAATGTTTTAATTATAGAAGCCACAGAGCTGAAGCAAACAGGAGCCTTCGTTGCATGCTTAGGCCTTGGCTCAAGGCAACAAAGTTTCAATTATAGAAGATAAATAAACCCCAGAAACCTGATTCCAGCCAGCCTTGCTGGGACGTTGGGTCAATGGGAGCTGTAGG
>PVJC01006582.1:0-19428 GCA_004026665.1 Murina feae
GTCAGCCTGGACCGCACTTACACGCCCAGGTCAGCGTCAAGGTCGCGCAATGAGTCCGTGCAATAATGAGCCTAAGAACAGGTTCCATGCAGCAACGGCTTGCAAATCCAGGAGACATTCCTGCCCCTGGTCTTCACTTTGCCAGCGGCCCCCCAGGTGGGCCAGACCTCGGTGGGGTGAGCTGAGGCACAGAGGGTGGAGCACGGCGTCCCAGAACCTCCGTCAGCCAGCCAGGGGCTCACTTCAGCTTTCTTGCACCGCCTGCGTCTGTCCCGGAGGGACGGGCGTGCAAGGCACAGCCACTCTGCAGTCACACTCAGGCTGGCTCCCAGCACGGGGTGGGGGTGGATGTGTGCTCTTCCTGTGAGTTCCTTGGGAACGGGCCGCCCTGACTCCGGAAGTGTCACAGCATAAGCATTTTTAAAGTACGACTGAAACATGCATTTGCAGATGAGCTTAAATCAACTCAGTGGAAGAACACGAATCAAGACGACATCCCTATTTTCATCTCCCCTGTCCCCTTCCAAAGGGCTCGCGGTATTTGCTGATGAGGAATGGGTGCTTTCACAGTATGTCATCCCGAGAATGGTGAATTAGAGTCTTGGTGTGCTTGCGTGACTTCCTGTTTTCATATTCGCTCTCTGCTGTCACCTGGTGGAACAAACGAGGAACTGCCCATGCGCCCCAGGTGAGGACAAAAGCTTTCCTTCTCTACCACAGCTGCTGGGGGACAAGTAAGACCATCCTGGGCTTCACCTGCTGTGCTGTCTACCCCGCCAATGACCAACCTCTCATGGAATAAACGGTCACGGAGACAGTTATCCCCAAACCTTCTAAAAGAAGGTGGAGAAGGCAGAGAGAAGAGGGGCCAGGATGATGGAGGTGAGGAAGAACGAAGGGGGGCGGGGGGAGATGAAGCCAAGAAAAAAAGCACAGATTAAATTCACCAACCAAAAAGCGCTGCCCTTGGGACTGTCAAACACTTCAGCTGAACGGCCAGTCAGAGAACAAGGCCAAAATATTGACATGTGTAAGATGACAAATAAAATGCCTCATCTCAACATATTAAATTAAGAGAAAGACATATTCATTAAGTTACAAAAAGAATAAAAGTAACTTATAATGTGCACTAAAGTTGAAAAATAACACAAGAGCAGCCCCAAACTATCATTACACCCAGAAGGTGGGTTCTTATTTTCTACTTTGGATTTTTCTGTTTTCTGTTTGTAAGGTGCTTTACTTAAATTCTAAGTTGTTTTTATTTTTTGAGATTTTCCTTTACCCCCTACCCAGAAGGCAGGAGGGCTCGGGGAGCTCCATGGCTTGGAGGATGTGTACGCAGCATGATATGAGCAGGAGACTTGGGGAGTAGGCCTTGGGAGAGGGGCTGCACTGAGCAAGAGCATTACAGCAGGAATCTCAACAGAAGCCTTTTCGGCCACACCAGGAATACTCCCAAATGTTGTGCCCTAAGAACCCCAGGATCTTGCCCAACACTGGTGTGAAGCCTTAATCGGGCCTAATTCACTTTTAAGAAATGACCTGACATTAACTGAACAGCAAGTGTGAAATAAGATTGGTACCTACTATCTGTTTTCCACATTTCCTAAGCCGAATCCACATTACTTTTATAACCAGAAAACAGATCAGCAACAAAACTTACCATTTGACAACAAATGACTAATCTGCCTTAAAGAACATCACTATCAGCCCTGGCCGGTTTCACTCAGTGGATAGAGCATCAGCCTATGGACTGAAGGGTCCCAGGTTCAATTCCAGCCAAGGGCACATGCCTGGGTTTCGGGCTTGATCCCCAGTAGGGGGCATGCAGAAGGCAGCCGATTAAAGATTCCCTATTATCATTGATGTTTCTATCTCTCTATCCCTCTCTCTTCCTCTCTGAAATCAATAAAAATATATATTTTTTTAAAAACTAGGAAAGAAAAGGTATAAGATCCTTTAAAAAACAAACAAACACCTGGCAACAAATATAAAATTAAAAAAAAGAAAAGAAAAAAGAAGACCATCACTATCAGTGCTAAGTGGTGATCTCATGGACCCAGAGGTGGCTCCGCCCTGAGGGTAGTGCTCCCAACCCCCACCCCGATCCCAGGGCAGCCTGCAGTCGTGGACATCATCCCAACAGCACACAAGACATTTTCTCTGTGCTTTCTGACGTAGCAGGTATGGTTGGAAAATCAAGGAGATGCAAAAGGGCCTTAACTATTTAAAAAGCAGAGTTTCCAGGCTCTTTCTGGTAGCAGGCTCCCTTTAAATCAATACCAACACGTCCCCTTTGGAACCGTGTTAGGCCAGCAGGATGGATGCTCTACACAGAGCCATCCCACCCATAAACCACCCCTCTCGCAGTGAAGTGCTGCCTGCTCCTTCCAAGGCAAGATTCCTCTCTCTGACTCAGTTTGGAGGAGGTGAGGATCACACTCAGGAGCGGAAACGACATGAACCAGCTTATAAGAAGCAGCGGTCACCCCAAGCCTCCTCACTCAGCAGGGCTCTGCATTGAGCGCCATCAGCATCGTCTTCACCAAACATCCCTCAGCGGGTCTTACAAAGCCCCCAAGCCCCCCAACCAGGTGCCCCATTCTGCGCCTAGGGAGCCAGCCCAGAGACACAGCCTTCCTCTTCCACCCAGCAGTGCCCAGGCGCATGGCTTCGGGGAAGGCTGAGCAGCCAGAAGGGAGCTCCAGGGAACTTGCCTTTTCCATCTGTTGCTGATGCTTCTTGTAAATGCCTGATTGACCTAAAAACAAACATTTGGGGAACAAAAGGTTAGCTAACAAATCTGCACTCCTCTCTACTTCCAGGGCCAGTAACTTGAGGCCTTGAAATCCTCGATTATAAACTCAAAGGGTTAAATTGGACGATTTTAGACTCTCCCTATGCATGTGATTGATTGATCCTTGATCGTCACTTCAGAATGAATGGTGCATAAGCCCAAGGTACAGATGCCCTGCTGACCAAAAACTCTCGCAGAGGCCTGGGCATGAGGAGACAAATATTTCTATCTCTCTAATCTCATTCCTACGACTCCCTGCCCCCCCAACATCCCATCCCCCACTAAGACAATGGAGCATCATGGGTCTCACCGGCTCCCTGGAGAGAATGGGTTTGAAAGTCTCGGTCTAGGAGCTGTGCACACGGCTTCATACAAACTCAGTCTCTCACTGACTAGAGATCTGTAACTCGGCTGAAAAATGCAGGCCTCTAGGGAGCCTCCTTTCCGGCTGGGATGGGCTGGAAACTAATGACCATCATTACGGTTTTGGCAGGAGAACATTACTATGATTAAAGAAGCTGCAGATCAGAGTTCTAGGCAGAGTTCACCCAGGGAAAGACCGTCTTAAGGATGAGCACAACACAGGCAGATCTGCGCCAGGGAGAAGATGGTCAGACCCGGGCTGGAGTCCACCACTCTCCACTTGACTGTGAATGAATTCCTTCTCCTAAAATGCCCCCGAGGTCTTCCCGCGTTGAGAACTGAATGAGCAACACGTGAAAGTAGCACAAGGGTGACACCAAAACAGTGACACCAAAACCACCTGCTGCTTGGAATGTTGTGTGTTTTATAGATATAGGAGTTTGTAACTAGGTGCTCAAAAATGACTGATTGGAGACTCAGCATTTAAAAATGAATGTTTTTATGCAACAAAAATTAAACTTAAATACATTAGACATTAATTATAGTAAAGGACATGCTGTAAGAATGGGAGTACAAGCTATTTGACTTCCCATGGTACCACCGCTCAGAAGATCTTTAGTTATGATCAAGCAGGATGATGAGACCTCTGACATAATTAAAAATGGGTAAACCACGACAGGCGTGTTCCTCAAATAGTTTGCCAAGTAGCTGTCCATATCTGTTACAGCTACTGAGCAAATGGGTTGGCACAAATCCTTAATGTGTACATCAAGCATGTCAAACTCGTGGCCAGGAGGCCACATGCCTCGTTTGAGACCAATGTATCTCCTCATTTACTGGTAATTTCTCCAATTGAGCTAGAGCAAGCATGTCAAACTCACAGCCCACAAGAAATATTTTTTCAGCCCAGCCACCATACTGATATGTAAGAAATGTTTTAACAATTTTGTAACTTAATTTTTACAATATGTGTTGCGTTCATTTCCTTTACATGCCTTATGCGCAGGAGCACCATTTCTCTCCACTAATACTAGCAGCGAATATCTTAGCAGCTGACTGCCACATCATTAGTCTTGTACTGACTTCTTTGCTGTGCAAAACAGGAAATGTTTCACTTTCAGAGAACAAGAAAAATAGGTTTATTTGTGTTACGCTTATTAATTTGTACAGTTATTCAGTGTCTAGTAAGTTAATGTTCAAGAAAAAATATTTTTATTAAAATGTTCTATTTTATGTTAACAACTAGTGGCCTGGTGCACGAAATTCATGTATATTAAAAGGTAATTAATTAGAGGAAATATTTTAATATGCTATTTGCCCTTTCTCTATAATAGAAGTGTCAGAGATGAAAGAAAATTAGTAAAATGTATATGAAAATCTTCCTCCTGTCGAGAGTCTAGGGCACAGCATGGGACCCAGAGTAAAGTCCCCCCCTCCCACCTCCACCTGTGTGCACCTCAAAATCATGTGAGACCCAAACCCAGCTGGCCCCACTCCCATCAAGCTCCACTGGGTGGGGGGCACAACCTAAAGTCCCCCACCTGGCGCTGGGCAGGGTCGCAGCCTCAGGTTTCCTGTCAAGTCCCACTGAGTGGGGGGATGCAGCCTTAGGGCCCCTGTCAAGACCCGCTGGGTGGGGGGTGCAGCCTCAGGTCCCCTGGCCCAGTGCTGGGAATGGGGCACAGTCTCAGGTCCCCTGGCGCACCCTAAGGTCCACTGGCCCGGCGCCAGGGCAGTGGGCATGGCCTCAGGTCCCTGCTAATTGCTCATTACTGCTGGTTACGGGAACCCTACCTCTGCTGTGGGCGCAGCCATCTTGTGACAGTGTGACGGAGTATGGGTCAATTTGCATATCACCTCTTTATTACACAGGATTACTCATTTATCTCAGCCCTTTGTATTCAGCATGTCTCGCTCGAAATAAACCTACATTTCTATGGAAATTGAAGCTTTTGTCTTTTTGCAGCCCACATAATCTTATTTGGCCTATGTTAGCCTTTGAGTTTGACATGCTTGATCTAGAGCCTCCAGACCATCCATAACCTTTCCAAATACTGTGCGCTTCATGTCCAAATGTGGCTGCTTCTTAAGACTCCTCTCTGGTACTTGACTTTTCTCTTGTACAGCTTTTCAGAATATTTACCTTACAGAAGCTTGCCTGCGGCATCTGCTTGTTAGAGCTGTAAGTATCAAGTGGCAGGCAGTGGTCCTCTGCACCTCTCCAGTGTGTCTGGGTCTCCCCATATGCCCTTGACCCTTCTGCTTTGCTAAGTGGCAGGTGTGAGTAGTCTTATTCTATTCCCGAGCAACAGGCTGCTCTTTCTTTTGAAATGTTTGTGTTTAACTGACGATATACGCTGGGAGACATGATCTCAAATGCTTTCAGGACCTTCCTGCCTGAAGACAATGCTGGCCAACTTGTCACAGACACCTGAGTTAGCTTATTCCTGGGCAGGATGTGAGGAGGGTGCAGAGATAAAATAGCTCCTTCGAATTCTCTTCTCTGCTGAACTGATACCTGTACACATGTGACATACGATGGGATGAGGGTTAAGGACTCCCATGTGCTCTCTCCCACCAAGATGTCGCCTCTGTGCTTGCTCCTGAGCCAATTAAGAGTGAATCTAATTGGCTGGAATGAGGACTACATTCCACTGGCACCATGTTCTAAATAATCAGAATAAGTAAATGACCTATAAACCCAGGATCCTGAAAAATATTAACTTAAGTGCATGGGCATTGCAGTGGGGACCACCTCACCTCTAACAGGAAGCAGGGAAGTCTGCTTTCAAGGAGCATGGAACTAGATCACTCTTGGGGGGAGTGTGTTATTTCTGCTAGCCTCTCCCCTCTACTTGCTTCCCAGTGGACCACGAACTGCCTTCACTTTGCATGAGGCTCGAGGATTTTCTCATCAAGCACTGACTTGGCCCTCACACTTCTTTACAAGCTCTGCATCCAACGCCTGCCATTTTCAGAAGCCACCATTCTGAGGATGTCCAAAATGTTTACATGCTCAGAACTAGCACTAGGTTTTGTTTTTTAAAAATGTTTTTATTGATTCAGAGAGGAAGGGAGAGGAGGTAGAAACATTAATGGTGAGAGAGAATCATTGATTGTTGCCTCTTGCACGCCCTCTACCGGGATGGAGCCTGCAACTGGCTTGATACCCAACAGGGGGCATGCAGGCATGCGTCAACCTTTAACCACTAAACCACCTGGGCTGGGCACTAGCACTAGTTTTATGTTAATACTAGAGGCCGGGTATACAAAAATTTGTGCACTCGGGGATGTCTCTCATCACGGCCTGTGCCCTCTAGCAATCTGGGACCCCTCGGGAGATGTCTACCTGCTGGCTTAGGCCCACTCCCCGGGCAATCGGGCCTAAGCTGGCAGCCAGACATCCCTTTGGCAGCCCAGAGGCCCTCAGGGGATGTCCACTTGCCAGAGGGGAGCAGGCCTAAGCTGCAGTTGGACATCCTTAGCTCTGCTGAGGAGGCAGGAGAGGCTCCTGCCACCACTGCTGTGCTGTCAGCTGTTAGCCTGGATTGTGGCTGAGCAGAGCTCCCGCTGTGGGAGTACACTGACCACTAGGGGCAGTTCCTGCATTGAGCATCTGCCCCCTGGTGGTCAGTGTGTGTCATAGTGACCAGTCATTCCCAGTGGTTCTGCTGTTAGGGTCAATTTGCATATTACCCTTTAATTATATAGGCTAGAGGCCCGGTGCACTAAATTCGTGCACGAAATGGGGGTGGAGGGTGGTGGTGGTGTCCCTTAGACCAACCTGCACCCTTTCCAATCTGGGACCCCTTTCACAATCCAGGACTGCTGGCTTCCAATCTCTCACCTGCCGACTGTCCCTAACCACTCCCCTGCTAGCCTGATCAACACCTAACTGCTCTTGTGCTGGCCTGATTGCCCCTAACTGCCCTCCCCCTGCCATGATGGTCTCTCCCAACTGTCCTCCCCTACAGGCCTGGGTCCCCTGAAACTATCCTCCCCTGCAGGCCTGGGTCCCCCGCAACTCCCCTCCTCTGCAGGCCTGGGTCCCCCCCAACTGTCCTCCCCTGCAGGCCCGGGTTCCTCCCAACTGTCCTCCCCTGCAGGTCTGGTCCCCCCCAACTGTCCTCCCCTGCAGGCCTGGGTCCTTCCCAACTGCCCTCCCCTGCAGGCCATCTTTGACTACATGGGAAGCCATCTTGTGATGGTCAATTTGCATATTACTTTTTTATTAGATAGGATACCTCCTTTTTTCCTATCTACCTTGGCAAGAAAAGCTTATTTACAGGCTTTCTTCAACTCCTTTCCTCCTAAATCCATGCTGCTATTTACATTGCTGCTAAGCGCTCTTTTCCATACTCTCTATTGCCTGCGCTACAAACCAGCCAGGATGCCAGACTAGCTCCATCAGAACCCCCTGGGGAACCTGACAAGACACAAAAGCCAGGGTCCTGAGATGATTCAGATGGTCTGGGACCCAGAAAGCTGTGTGTTTTGCACAGATACACCGCGTGATTCCCAGTTTGGGAATGGCTGGCCAGGCTGCCGGGTGTGACAGACAAGCCTCCTGGAGTGCACACAGCCTCCCTTCCTGTGGGTACTCACCACACCACTGGGAAGAGGATGGCCCCACAGCACAGCAAGTCCACCAGAAACAGAGAATCCTTCCACAAGGCATACTCCGTGGTCCCCTCCTCGGTGGATTCTATGATGATGTAGGCCACGTTTGCCAGGACCTACAGGGCAGAGAAGTCAGTGAGGCCCCAGAACACAGGTAGATTTTCCCAACAGCAGCCCCAACAAGAGGGGGAGGGGACACCGAGGCCAGAAGGCCCCCAACCCACGGCCACAGCAGCACTCCCACGCGCTCTCCCATCAAGTCTGCTTGCTCCTGAGCTTGTGACGGCTCTGGCCAACAGAGTAAGGTGGAGTGACGCCAGGCGATGTGATGTCCCAGGTGATGTCCCTCAGACAAGGACACAGCTTGTGCCTGGCTCCCTAGAGAAACACCTGTGGAGCCCAAGGCCTTCCTGTAACAAGTCCGCCTGCTCGGAGCTGCCATGTTGAAGAGACCAGGCAGAGAGAGAGAAAGAGCCCAGGAGCCCCAGCCCCACGTGATCAAGCCTCCTCAGCCCAGAAAGAGGCAAGTGGAGACGTCTCGGTGGCCCAGCCCTGGCCTCTGTCTGCTGTAATTGCTGGGACAGCAGTCAGACCTCCCCAGCTAAGCCTCCCGAGCCACAGAGAATGGGGAGACTGAATGGGGGTTGTAAAGCAGGGGCCACCCAGGCAGCGTGGTTTTTCAAGCCCCCCGAGGCCTCGCGGTCACCAGGCGCTGCACTTTACTTCCTGTTCAGCCACATGCCCAGGCTCCTCGGTGACAGCACCTCTGCTGAGTGCTGGATGATGTCATCAGAGACCAGAGCAGCAAGAGTGGCTGGGCTCAGCCACTGGCTGAGGAGCCACACTGCCCTCCCAGGGGTAACTCCAGTCCAGGCCCTCTGTTCACGGGATCAGCTGTGCTTCCCACGGAGGTCCAGCTGCACCCATGTTCTACTTCCGTTCCCAGTTAGGGTTCTGTCTTCCGTGTTCAGTCTGTTGTTAAGCTCTCTGCGTGTCCTGAGAAGTCCTGCAGCTGCCTAAACTGAGACGGCAGCACCTGGAAACCTGCGGTGCTACTCAGCACATGGGGCACAACCTAGGAGATAGTCTTTCAAAGACCACTGCTAGGGTGGATGCAGTCTAATCCCCACCCCGCCCCCCCCAGCCGTGCTCTCAGTCCTCGCCCTGATGTGCTGTTCGCAATGGTCATGTTCCACTTTAACAAAAACGCAAACTCTGCTGCGCTCTACTAGGAAGTCTCCAGGGGCAGTTTGTCTGCTGTCTAGCACTTGCACAGCTCAATCACCACAGAAGCCACACGCCACTGGAATACTAATGCAGAACTGAAACGTCAGTCTTCCACTGACACGCTGCCGCGCCCTCCCGAAGCCCAGTCTACCCTCGCACCTGCCTGAGGCTCCGTCTGTGAAGACAGAGTGGAGAGCAGGCTTCCACGGCCCGAACCCCTAACCGCACGTGTCCTCCCTTGGCTCCCAGTCCCCGAGGTGCCATGAGCAGCAACGGGCAGCAACGCTCTGGAAACGCCACCCTGTGCAGCACTCGCTTTTCATGCAGAATGCGTAGCGGCTCCCACGGCCTGAAGCAGCAGCTTTAACCCTTCAGGCTGTTGCTCGAGGCCTTCCTAGGCTGGTCTCCATGTGGAAATTTACACTTACTTGTTAAATGCCATGTCTTCGAGGGACCTGCCCCATAACCCTGTGGGGCAGTGGGGAGGCCTGCCACAGCACAGTTGGGCTGGGAGGAAGTTCACTGAAGGGGAGGGAGCGGCTACTAGAGGGAAGGGGCTCAGGGCGCAGTGTGGCAGAGAGGGAAGAGGCCCAGGCTCGTCACTCGAGCTCTAGACCTGGCCGATCATCAGCCAAGACCTGGGTAGCTCAGCAGCTCTGTCCACTGGACAGCACTTCGTACTGCTGCTACTCGCCCTGGGCCTCTGTCATCTTTATCATCTTTCTTTCCTTAAGCATCGAGGCAAGGCCCATCCACACATACAGCCTCCCAGGTCATTAGAGGCTGGATGACTATCTTGCCTTGAACCCTTCAGTAGCTGGTGTGTGCCATTTGTTTGGCGGTAACGTGTACCCCTTGTTACTGAACGTGAAGTGGCTTCGTAGCCGGAGCTGAGCGGGCTGACCCAGGTGCCTGGGGCTGGCCTCTTCCTTCCCTCACCTGCCACGTTTACAATGTGCTCCAAGATGAGCCTGGATGACGAGAACAACTTTATTGAGCAGAGTCGCTGTGCATCGCTGCCAGGACCGCTGTTTACTAGGCACCCTCTCCGCCCGGCTCTGCTCCCATGAGACTGCCACATATGACAACACAAGCTCCTCTCCTGCGGGCTCACTGGGGAGCCCCAAGCACAGGGAGGCGCTAGGAAATGTTGCCTCCAACATCGACCTTGTGGAAACTCACTGGTGCCATTCAGAGTTTTAAAATAATTTAACAAAATCGCTATGTACTTGAGTTCCTCTGCTAAGAGGACCACTTGGTTTCAGGACACACAGGTGAGGAAGAGAAGGCAGCAGGGCCCCTAACTTTCAGCAGCTCTACACTGAAGGGCAGGTAACCATGTGCCAATAAAGATGACTGACGGACAGACATCTCCCAGTGCCTGAGGCCTAGGCCTGTCCATGCAGAAGCCCCCACTGGAGAAGCTGGCGCTTCTGTGTGGGCCACCCCTCCTCCCAGACAGGCCTGGAGCGACTGACCGTGGGACAGAGGAGGGGCATCCCTCACCTGGAGTGGGATGACAATCATGAAGATCTTCTTGTCTTTATCGGAAAGGATGTGCTTGATGAACGCCCAGCCGGTGCCAATGAGCGCGATGGTGATGAACAGCAGGGCCCCTTTCAGACTGAAAAAGAAAGTGTCACAGCTGCGAAGGGGTCTCTTTGGAATCCCACCCTGCAAGTTAGATTCTGCAGCGCGTGCCATGATTTCACGTGCTTCTTGCAAAAGGTAGGTGGTCCACTCCAGGAAGTTCATCTTAAGCAAGCAACACTGTCTTTCTTCCGCACACAAACAGTTAGCTATGCAGCCAGTCCCCACAAGGAGGCAGCCCCTCCCAGGGGCACGCAACAGCCCCGAGTTCTCAAGTGTGGACAGCTACCTATCCACCACACACCTCTGGCATGGCAGGAACCCAGCCAGGCTGCACAGGGGGGCGGGCCAGTCAACCTGGGGCAGGTCTCTTGCTGACATGGCTTCCCCAACACCTGATATGTCATATCCCAGTATGAGTACGTCACGAGTCATCCTGCATACTTACAGGTGAGTGATGTAGTACACAACAGCCCAGCCTTCCATGGGGAAGCCCTGGGAGGAGATGTAGTGGTAGTCGATCTGCAAGCAAACAACATTTCAGAAAGGGCAATGGCCGGCCCCCGCCCAGGGCAGTCAAACGGAAATCCACAGAGACCTCATGATAAGGTGTCTAGTGACTCACTTGTCAATTCACAATAAAGCACATGAGTGCGCTGACAATGTCAACCAGCTTGAGAAACTGACACGTTTTAGCATCACTAACACCCAGCCCAGGTCCCTCTCATGAGGCAGGTGACTCCCCCAGGCAAATGGCTGCCTCATCTCTTCTTTCCAATCTCCATGGTCCAAATGCCACAGGTCTTCTCAGTGTCCTACCCGAGAACTTTACCTCTCACCACCCAGTCACTCAGTAAAAATCGACATGGGATCCCCCAGCTTAGAAAACGGTTTTCTTTGGGGGGAGAAAACCTGTGACCTTAGAGCCCCTGAAGCCACCATCTCATGTTAATTAAAGGGCCCGTTCAGACGCGCACGGAAATGCTCCTGCAAAACTCACAAAGGGGACACGTGGCTACCTAGATGTTACAGTCACTCAAGGATCCTGTCACGCATTATCTACATGGGTCAGGGAAAAAATCAGCTCAGACCAGGTAAGACATTACCCAGGTACCTGACCTTCCTTCAGACTACGGGGCTCCTGCTGCTTTTTCCCTGGCGGCGCTTTGCGTGCAGCAGCAGTGCACATGTGGAGACTGCTGCCTGCGGGTGCCTCGCAGGCCTGCACCCTGGGGAAGCTGTGACCTTACTCTCAGGGGCTCGCTCATGTCAATCAGCATTGGGGCTAAACAGTCAGAGCTTCAGTTCAATTTTATGCCTCCAAGTGCAGAGCATCAATTTTCCCTCGAGTAAGAGCGCTAACACTGGACTTGCAATCAAATAGGAACATGGGGGAAGGTCTGGAAAAGGGAGCCGTGGAAACACTTCGGCAAGGGGCGGTCTCATCTCAAGAAATGATCCAACCCACCCACCCAACCAACACAAAGAAATGAAAACAAGCCCGCCCTAACCGGTTTGGCTCAGTGCATAGAGCGTTGGTCTGCGGACTCGAGGGTCCCAGGTTCGACTCCGGTCAAGGGCATGTACCTTGGTTGCGGGCACATCCCCAGTAGGGAGTGTGCAGGAGGCAGCTGATCGATGTTTCTCTCTCATAGATGTTTCTAACTCTCTATTCATTTCCCTTCCTCTCTGTAAAAAATCAATAAAATACATTTAAAAAAAAAAAAAAAGAAAAAAGAAAAGAAAACAAGCCTGTGTTCTAGGGAAACTCCGGGCCTGTCGCGGCTATCACAGTCTCTCTGTCTGGTACTCTGTCTGAGGCTCTGATGCTTCACGCCCATGACTAGCCGCCCCTCTTCCGTCAGGTTTCCTGAGAAAGGCGTTCTTTCACCTTTGGTTTCCCATGGATTTATGCCCTTTCTCCTCAATGATTTTCCTGATCACATCGCATTGCACATCATTTCATAAACGACCCCAAATACTCATACATACTGCATGGAAGACCAAAGAGAGAGACTTGGTGAAAGGGAGGGCCGCCATCAACCAGTGAATCTTAAATACATCGTTCCTGTAGAAACAGAGAGAGAAGAATGAAAGAAATATTCCATTCTCCCACACCACAGCTCGAAGCCTCGGGCATCAGATGTTTTTCTAAGAAGGCAGGAAGTGTCATCGAAGCAAACCACCAACATGAAGCCTTTTAAAGGCCCTTCCTGCTGCAGCCCAGGCCTGGAAGGAGCCCTAGAGGAACCGCTGAAGCCCACGCTGCAAATGGAACCGAGGGAAGCACGCAGGGAAGCACGAAGAGTCTGAGACCGTGAGGCAGAAATCAGCACAGCTTTCTCCCCAGAAACCATCGGGAAAGGCCACAGAGAAGTGGACTGGATGGATCTGCGGACACTGAAACCCCGTGAACAGAGCGGAGGAGCTACAGCTCGGGGAGATGTGCAGCCCCGGGGAGGCGGTTCAGTGCCAGGGGACAAGCAGGGCTGTGCCCTCTTCGCTCCCCTTCAAGGCTGGAACCTGCCAAACACCCCAGGCCAGTGGGGTAAGGCACCCACTTCCACTCCCACCCCAGGCTCACTCACGCGCCTGTCCACCTTTGGGCTGCTGGAAACTACATTCCACTACCCTTTCCCACCTCCCCCAGGACTTAACCAATAGGACACAAGGCCATTCTGGAGGAAAAATTAAAACTCTACTAAAGAACACAGACTTCAGTAAGAGCCACGGGAAACTCCTACTCGGGTAGCAAGACATTCGGCAAAGCCACAGCAGCACAAAATGTGGATGCTGGGACATCAGACAAAAAAAGTCAACGGAACAGATACCACCACGTGAAAAACGCTAAGGATAATATCCATAGACAGCACAGTTTACATAAATTAAGAATACATGCAACATGAATAAACATTTCTAATTTATAAAAGTGCACGAATATCGGAAAACACATCTCACACACATTTGAGTGGTTGGGAAGGAATGAGAGAGGGGATGGGAAGCGAAGGGAAACGAAGGACAGGGCCTTGAAGAATGACAGGAGGGCGTGGCCTGCACCGACACATGCTCCGTGTCCAGAATGATTCTCCTCTCCGGGAATTTCCTGCCCCAGTGCCCTAAAGTATCTGTCACTGTGAACAGCAATTAGATTTTTTTACCACAGGGCGAAACTGCCCACTCTCACCACATCCCCCCTTTCTCCCTCCCCTCTCCCCGCAACCTCAACTAGCTAGCAGTCCTAGTGAAAACCTCCCTGCCTCCAATACTGGTTCTATTCTGATGACCTTCATCTCTCTAAACCTCAGCAACCTCTTCTAAAAATGGGGCTACACCTGCCCACCTCCAGGAGCTGTGGGAACATTAGCTAAAATAACCTACGGCCAGCTTCCCTCCTCGGCCCTGGATCCCTCGCCCATGCCCTGGGGCTCTGAGCCCATGGCAGCAAGCACAGAGCTGAGAGGAGCCCCATATGCACAGCAGGACATCTGGGTTCCAGTCCCAGCTGTCAGCTGACTGGCCATGGCTCTCGCTTCCCCTCTCAAGGCCTCAGTAAACCCAGGCAGAAACCTCGCAACTCCTTCCAGTGGGAGGGGCTGCCACGGAGTCACAGCCTTCCCATGACTTGAATTTCCAACTTCACCTGACCCGACCCGCTGTAAGACTCCCAGGGAAACAGGGGGGGTGCGGGCGGAAATCGTGCATTTTGTGTGTGTACTGTACTTCGCTAAGAAGCTTAAAACGTGTACAAAGTAGGTCAGCCTCATTTAGCCACACACTTAAAACGGCTGCCACAGTTTTATTATTTAAGTGAACCAGTGCCCATGCCTACTGCCTCACTAAGTAAAGGGAATTAAGCACCTCACACCTGCAAGCATCCTGATGCGCAAACCTCTCATGCGCATAAACTCAGGAGCTCAGCTCTCAGAGGAAGCCAGCAAGACCCACTGCCCGTTTCACAGCTGAGAACCAAGGAGGAGCGAGAAGCAGGCAGTGACAGCGTTCCCCCTGGAAATCAGCTCTCGCGCTCCTAGCTCCCACTTTTCTGTTAAAGCAAAGGCAGAACTCTCTTTAAACAAAACCGAACTCTGCTGCGGCCTAACTTCACAGCTTCCTTTCGTCCGTCTGTCTCGCTCACGGCTGCGGATCGTCTAGTCCAAGTGGCCCTGTGGGTCCCTCCCAGGGAAGCAGAGCTCAGTCCATCTGATGGTGTGCAGGCGCTACCACGCTCCAGCTAAGCACGCCCAGCACCCAGCCGCACACGCCAGAGGGTCAATGTCTGCCCAGCGCTCCCGAGAAAGACGTATTTGGGGTCCTTGATTATTAAATACGTTTAAATTAACCCATATTGCAACACCATATTCACACACCATCATTTACTTAGTTTATGGACTTTATCCTCCAACAAAATCATATCCTTTAACTGAAAATTGTATTTTGCTTCAGTTTTGGAGGCCGGAGTTAAACACTAGCTCCACCTACATGCAGCTTGCAGCTGGTCTCCTCAAGAGCCATGCACGGGACCTTAAAGCCACAGGGGTTTCAGCCAGGCAGATGGGCTCTGAAGGGGATTTCTCCAGTGACAAACCCCAGGTCAGTATCGGTAGGCCAGCAGCTCTCCCAGCCCAGCTCTGCGCTGAGCCTTCTGGACTGAGTGGTAGTTCATGCTCCCGGCCAGGCAGTGGGTCGCTGTCCCTCATCAGCTCTCAGGAACAAAGAGCCCCGCCTGGGACAGGGTGCTCACGCCTGGGACAGGGTGCTCACACCTGGAACAGCGTGCTCACGCGGAGTGCTGCCCTGTGATCTCGTCACTATGGAAATGCTCAGCTTATATACATTTTATTTTGCTTGTGTATTATTGGAATCTTTGCATTTGCCTTTTAAGCAAAACAATGGAAAGTGAGCAAATTCCAAGGCATGCCAAATGCAAAGCTCCTGCAGTGTCCTGCGCTTCAGGAAGATTCCTTCGAATAGAAGATGGCTGCTGCCAATCCCGCCCAGGTCAGGAGCCAGCGAGGTGAGATTGCACAAACACCACCCCGCTCGAAGGCGAAGGGCTTCAAGAAGTAGTATTTTACCGTCGTTTTCGAAGGATGTGAATCCAGACAGTCCCAGAAAGGAAAAAGAAAAAGGCCATCGAGATGTATAACTTCGGGAGAGGGATTTCTCCTGCAGAGAGGTAGCTCTCAGGATTCTTCTCTGTGATCTCAATCTGAAACCAACACGAAATTTAGCTTTATTTTTCAGGAACAGATCATTTCACACCCAGCACGTTGTAATCTTAGCTGTTTAACTTAAGCTTAAGAGTGAGCACCAGCAGAGAACAAACCCATCCCTAGTGCCTGGCTGAAATGTAGACACACCCCGTTGCTGTATAGTCCTTGCTACGGGTCCTCTGCTGAAGTTCCTGCCCACTGGCCACACTTTCCCTTCACTCTGTTTAAGTGGCCTCAAGATCTATTCTTACGGAGAAACCAGAGGCCTAGTGCACGAGATTCATTAACGGGAGTGGGGGAGAGGGGATGCCCCTCAGCCCGGCCTGCGCCCTCGCACCATCCGCTCGGGTAGGGTCCCTAGGCCAGGCCTATCGGGCAGCCCCCGCCACTGCTTACCACCTGTGCGGCGCCACACACTGCCCTGCCCAACCCCGCCACCAGTCACCTCCCTCTGCGGTGACAAGCATGGGGTGCAACTGCGTGGCTGGCCTGGGCCTCCCTCTGTGGGGTGATTGCTGGCTGGCCCCACACACCCATCACAGCGTCACTGGCCAGTGGCCTGAGCCTCCCTCTGTGGAGCGGTCAATCTCAGGGGCCCCAGATCAATTGCCCCACAGAGGAAGGTCCTCCCCACCTACCACAGTGCCATCAGGTGGGTAGCCTGGGCCTTCCTCTTTGGGGTGATTAAGTGCAGAGCCTCCCATCGATTGCCCCACAGAGGGTGGCCTGGGCCTCACTCTGCGGGGCAATCATGGGGCGATGGCAGGGGCCCCTGGCCAATCACATCGCATCTGCCTTGGCTGGCCTGGTGCCAGTGCGTGTCATATACAGCGTGGTTGTCCGGAAGGTCATTCAGATGGTCATTCTGCTGTTTGGTTGGTTTGCATACTACGCTTCTATTATTATAGGTAAATGTCTTCCATTTTACCCGGCTGACAAAACTCATGTGGTTTCCATACGGTACTCACATCAAGGCTGAATGAAAACTTGTCATTGGACTGCATTTTAGGTCCAGTGCATTTATGCAAATAAAGACTGTAGAGGCCTTCCTGCTCATTGGTGCTGATGTTAAAGAAAAACTGAAAGTGAAGAAGAAAAAAATTAAAGGGTACCCAAATCCTCAGCTAAACGTTTAAGTCTTAGAAAGAAATCATGACTACTATAAACAGAAAAAAGATAGACTACTTCAGAAATCAACTTCTCCCATAGCAGAATTTAAAGATGTTTTCTTGTTCTATGATTCCCTCCCAAAGTTGTTTTAGCGACTTTCAAGCTAACAGAAAAGTGGACAGAATTATACAGCAAATACCTCTATACCCACTTCCTAGATTCCAGGATGGACGTTTCACTGTCCTTGCCTTATCACACCTCCATCCACTGCTGATGGACTTGGCAGGGGTCTTCCGAGGCAACCTTAGCTGCAGTTACCTAGTTTTCAAGCCAACGTTTTATTTGGCTCTTTAGGTAAAAATGCTCCTGACAACTGAAGGAGGTTCATTTGATACCTGACAAGGTAAAGAACCAGTATTACACCATGACCGGTTTGGCTCAGTGGATAGAGAGTTGCCCTGCGGACTGAAAGGTCCCAGGTTCGATTCCGGTCAAGGGCATGGACCTTGGGTGCGGGCACATCCCCAGTTGGGGGTGTGCAGGAGGCAGCTGATTGATGTTCCTCTCTCATCGATGTTTCTGACTCTCTATACCTCCCTCTTCCTCTCTGTAAAAAGTCAATAAAAATATATTAAAAAAAAAAAAAGGAACCAATATTACGCTCTGGCCGATGCGGCTCAGTTGGTTGGGCGCCATCCCATGCACTGAAGGGTTGCAGTCTGATTCCCGGTCAGGGCACATGCCAGGGCTGTGGGCTCAGTTCTGGGTAAGGAGTATATAGGAGGCAGCCGGTAACGTCTTACTTTCACACTGATGTTTCTGTCCCTTTTCCTTCTGCTCTCACTAAAAACCAATTACAAATCCTTTAAAACAAACAAACAAAAATTTTCCCTCATTAAAGTTTACACCTGTGATTTTAAGCAACAGTAATAAATGCTACACTTTCTATATTCGACATGTTTTTCTCATATTTCATATGTCCAAATGAAGTTTAATGTAAATCAAAAGAAATCATATATGTACGTTAAGATCATAGAAGCAACTCCTGAGTCTATTCTAGAGAATTTTTCTCTAAGCCTAAAATATGTGGCTTAGGGCTACATATACCGATGGTAAACTATAAAGAAAGGTGAGGACATGATTATAACGTTTTTTTCACGATCTGGGTACCCTAGAGTTGGGAAGGACATGGAGCTTGTGAGGTACTAGCATTATTCCATCTCTCAGTGATGGTTCAATGGTGATTACTTGCAACTACTTGTGTTCATCATCAACATAGGTACTATTATTCTTTTGTATATATACTATACCTTACAATTTAAAAGGCTGGGAGGAAAAAGAGATACCTGACAAGAAGCTAGAAATAAAAGGCCAAGAATATTCTAGTTGAATTTGTTAAGCCATGCCCCGAACCCATCCTTGTAAACGTCAGACATGTATTTCAATCCACACAGCGCAGCCCGAATAGAAAGTGTTTCTAAACATATTAACTTCCTAGTTCTCAAAGTAAGACTCAGATGAAATTAAGAAATAGTTTTAAAAATCGATAGAATTATTAAAGAGATCAGAGTTGGCACTTGACCCTTAAGGAGAAAACAAAACAAAAATAAAGCAAAAATGTAAATTTTAGAGTTGGAATAAGCTCTGACAGTCCCTTTCCTGCTCTGGGGATGGACGGTCATCTTGTTCTGTGGATGGAGCAGGAAGGCTCAGGGGACTGCCCTGTGCAGAGCGGGGAGAACACTGGCAGGAGAACAGGAAGGAGTCACCTAGCGACTCCTTTGCAAGGAGGGGAAGCAGACAAAAGGCAAGCGGCCGGCACTGCCTGCTTTATGCATCCTGGGGACCCTACGAACTGGCCATTTCAACCCATGTTCTCATCAGCATGTCCGCTGCTTTGCCCTGACACTCACCTGACACACACATTAGTAACTGACAATGTACACTCCGATATGCTTTCCTTTTGACTTACTTTTCAAAGGCTTTTTACAAAAACATTCAAAACACTTATTGTATGAACAAGCATTTTAAAGTGAGGGAAAAAAGAGAGAAAAGTACCTTTTGTATTTTCTTAAGGAGGCAGTAAAGCAAAGTGGTTAAACACATGGGCCTTGGAGTCAGAAAAACCTGGGTTTGAGTCCTCCCCTTAGGCAAGTTACTTAACCTCTCTGAGACTCAGTTTCCTCATCTGCAAAAGGGGAATAATAACAGTACCTACTTCATAGAGTTGTTGGGAGGATGAACTGAGATAATAACATGAAAGTACTTAGCACAATGCCTGGCATTCATTCATTCCTGTCCATAGTTAGTGATGGAGAGCCTATCAGAGGCCAGGCCCAAGGTTGGAATTTCATAGACATCAGCAATAAAACAGGAAATCCCTGCCCTTATGGTTACCTCCTACAGGGAGAGACTGACAAACAGTAAGTACAGTTCCAGCATATTGCAAACGAGAAGTTTGAAGGGAAAAGACTGGAGTGGGAGGGCGAAGGGGAGTGGCTGCATGTA
>PVJC01006582.1:19528-54457 GCA_004026665.1 Murina feae
AGGGGGAGGGGAGCCAAGGATAGCAGCCGACCTGTAGATTTGCAGACAAGTGGACGGACTTGGGCTTTCCCTCTGAGGCAGCCGAAAGCTGCTGAGGATTTGGAGGTGCCTACTCCACGAGCTCTCAGTTAGCTATTAATACCAATGGCTACTAAACTTAACATACAGAAGTTTTTAGATAGGTAATATAAACCACCATCAACCAGAACAGAGGATGCAGTGGGGAGGGACTTCCACGGTGATAACAGCAGAGCATCTGGCAGAGTGGGTTACATGGCCGCCTGCATTTGTCAACACTGACTGAGCTGTACACTCAAGACCTGTGCACTCACTGTAAGCAAATTATACTCAATTAATGAAAACGGGTGAGGAAAGAGGCAGTGACTGTTACAAAGTGATGATAAAGGCTATCTGCACAGTGCTTTACAGAGCACTGCAAAATATGATCTGCCTAGCAACCCTATGAGACAGTCCCAGCGTTTTTCATTCTTAGATGATTAAAGAGCAAGGAGCAGAGGGAAGTGTTGTCCAAGGTCACCAGCTAGTAGGTTGGTGTTGAGATCCAGGCCAACCTCCTACCACATACATGGGCTATGATGCCGCCACAAACACTCATATGCAGTTAATAAGGGTGACAGCTTTGCAGGACACTCAAGGCCTCTGAGTCTCAGTGAACTCATCTAAAATTACAACATCACCCGAAAGGATCACCCGTGGTCTTTCGAGGTGATGAATCCTGTGCTTCTGGAGCACTCGGAATGGGAGACTGTAGGATTAGAGGCAGAGTTGTGGGGACAGCCCGGCAGAACTGGGTTGGAATCTGGGCCTTATCACTCATATCGGACATTTGTGAAGTTACTCCTTCTTAGAGACTTATGATTTGCTACGCGGTGGTGATAATATCCACCCCATAGGTTTGTTTTCGAGAGAGTTACTGTATTCAAGTGACTGATACATAGCATGCCTAATTATTCCTAAATTCAAAATGCTTTTGCTTTAACAATTCACTCTTTATATGGTAGAGATCAAGCTTTACGTGAAGAAGATACATACCCAAAATGAAAGTGCCCTGCCATTACTGCGAACAGAAAAGGATTTCTCTTCCATTGCCTAGAAAGACATAACAACCTGCTTTAGGATGCTGGCAGGAAAAGTAAGTAATAAACAGAAAGACTTAAACACGTTTTTCTTAAAGCCGACATTTGCCGACCTTTAAAAGCTCCCTAAAAATAACATCCACTATCCTTTCTATGTCTGAAATCCCCTTGCACAGAGAATGTTCATTCTCCCTCACCCAATGCCTTTACTCAGCTGTCTTCTGCCTCTTCACTAACCCCACTCCTCTCCCCATCCCCGAACTTCCTGCTGGAGCGCATCTCTACTACTGAAGCTTCAGCAAGACGTAGGGTGCCAACCCAGGCCACGCCCTGACCACCTCTGGACTCCACTCCTGATTGCACGTGAGGAGCATGCTGCCATTGGTCCAATGGATGAAGTAATGAAAAGAACTCTGACACATGCAACACATGATGAACTAAGAATACTTACGCTGAATGAAAGAACACGAAAGAGCACGTACTGCATAATGCATCTGCGCAGAGTTTTATGAAACTAATCTACGGGGACAAATGAGTGGTTGCCAGGGGACAGGAGCATGGCAACGGGGCAGGAAACACTTCTGGGGTGATGGATAATGCTCGCTAACTTTATAGCGGTGACAGCTCCACAGTGTACACCTAAACCAAAACGCATCAAATTGCCATTTTAATATAGTCCTCCTCCTGTTCTGCAGGGGATACATTCCAAGCCCCATGGGGGATGCCTGAACCTGCAGATAGCAGCAAACCCGACATATACTATGTTTATGCTTTTGCCTATACACCCATACTGACGATGAAGTTTAATTTATCAAGCAGGCAGTTTCAAAGATGGGTTCATTCTCACTGTAGATCTTAGCAACCTCCCAACGGCTTTTTATTTCTTCCCTTTCTAAGTCAAGCATGTTCGCCTCTTCACGTACGGGAAGCTTCCCTTCGGCGTATCTGAACTGCCAGCATCACGAGGAGGCCAACAGTAGTGAAATGAGGGCGACCTGAACACCAGCCCTGCGACACCCTGACAGTGGATCTCATGACATAGCTAAGTGACAACGGTCAGCAGCAGCACACGCAGCCAGCTCTGCATTATCTAGTCCCACCTCCGACCACATCCATGGGCTATGACGCTGCCACAAACACTCACACGCAGTTAATAATGGTGTCAGCTTTGCAGGACGCTCAAGGCCTCTGCTCCCAATATGTAGCCTTTACTTCAAACAGGCCAGAGCCCGGCACCTGTCATGCTCATTTCCACTTCCAGGCTTGGCTATGACAGTCTTCATCCCATTCCGTCTCTTCTTCCGCACACAAACCCAGCAAAGCTCAAACCCTGGTGAAACCTCCTGCCAGGGGGTTCTCCAGGCAGCTCACTTCCCTTCCCACCCACCACCTGGCCCTTTAGCACTTGCGTGCTGTGCAATGCAGCACCCAATTTCGCTGTTAAGTTGTTTCAGTGTGCCAGCTCCCGTACGTTAGGCATGTGTATGTATGTGAATGTACCTGTGCGTGTGTATGTTTAAAAAGAGGTCCATACGTGCACACATATACATATATAAACAAAAAAGTTGAGCACAAATGGGTGCTTAGTTCTTACCTTGGAATCCACTGTACTTCTTTTAGACTTTCCACTCTCTAGAAGCAGAATATTGAAAACATATTACTGTAGGATCACATCATGTATATTAATTATAGCATCATTTTATGAGACTCTAACTTGTCTAATATCAAATAATTCAAACAAGCAATAAAGGTGAGACCATTTGCTATCTTGTGGACTGTCGTCTCTTTAAAAAAAAAAGATTTTTAAAAAAATTGATATTTACAGAAAGAGTTGAGAGGGAGAGGGAGAGGGAAAGGGAGAGGAAGAAAAAAAAACATCAATTGCTGCCTCCTGCATGCCCCTGACAAGGGACAGAGCCCGAAACGCGGGCACGTGCCCTCACTGGAAATGGAACCAGCAACAATTTGGTGCCCAGGATGACACCTTCACAAGAGCCACGTCGGCCAGGGCTGAACTGCCACCTCTTTAAATCCCAAAACAATTCTTGAGCTGCACAAGCAGCAAACTGGAACTTATTATGTTACTAGGGGCCTGGTGCACAAAAATTTGTGCACTCGGGGTGTCCCTCAGCCTGGCCTGTGCCCTCTCGCAGTCTGGGACCCCTCAGGGGATGTCCACTTGCTGGCGTGCCTGGTCAGCCTGGGTGTGGGGCTGAGGGCCATTTTCAGGCTTTCAGGCTGCCCACAGCTCCCATTGACCCAACGTCCCAGCAAGGCTGGCTGGAAGCAGGTTTCTGGGGTTTATTTATCTTCTATAATTGATACTGTTGCTTTAAGCTGAGGCCTAAGCAGGTAACGAAGCCTCCTGTTGGCTTCAGCTCCTGGCTTCCATAAGTGAAAGAATGTGCCATGTGCAGAGAGAGGCCCAGCAGGTCTAGGCAGACAGTTTACTCCTGGTGCAACAGAAGCCTCCTGTTTACTCTAGCTACGTGACTGCCAGCCTCCATCATGGCTGGGTTAATTTGCATACAGCTGTTCTGATTGGCTGGTGGGCATGGCTTAGGTGTCCCAGAGAAACAGTCGATTTCAATATTACTCTTTTATTAGATAAGATAAATGTGATCTAACAAGTGATAATATTCAGTACCAATAGGGAACTCATCTCTGATAATCTATTGTATGTTATTGCCAGAGATACCACATGGCCTGACTTTTCTACCTATCTAGGTAATTATGTTTGAAAACTGGTCACTGTTTAAAATAAATATATATGAGATCTATTTACATACATGGAAAAATTAATAGCCTAGCAAAAGTGTTAAGATTGCTAATGGCTTCTTTCATGGAACCAAGAGGGTGTCTGGGCCTTATTTTTACTTAAGATACTCTTCATGAGGAAGGCAGAATCTCAAACTCCCTGCAGGAAGGGAGAGGGTTTCAGAAGAAAAAGAAGGAAAAGAGTATTTCCTGCCCTGACTGGTTTGGCTCAGTGGGTAAAGCGTTGGCCTGCAGACTCAAGGGTCCCAGGTTCAATTCCAGTCAAGGGCATGTACCTTGGTTGCAGGCACATCACCAGTGGGGGGTGTGCAGGAGGCAGCTGATCGATATTTCTCTCTCATCGGTGTTTCTAACTCTCTATCCCTCTCCCTTCCTCTCTGTAAAAAAAAAAAATCAATAAAATATATTTTTTTAAAAAGAGTATTTCCTGCCCAAGAGATGGTCACTGTGCATGAGGAACCTGGATGAGGGGACAGTGCAGACATTAAATCACACCATCACACAAATGCAGTCTTTCTGCAGGTCTTCTAATTTGGGTTAGAGTTTTGAGAAAGTATAAATACAATAAATGTAGGTAGAGCACAGGAGGTTTATCTTGGTGCAGTGGCTGATGCAATGCTGTGAGCACACTCCAGTAGTTCAGATCTTTCTGGCAAACCAGGAAGACGGCAACACCCGCCTGAGCCCCTCCTGGAGCCACATACACAGTACCCCGACCTTACACTCATTGGCTCCTTAAGAAGACCTGGCGTTCCATGATTGGCCACCTCCGCTATATGCACTGCTGTACTTCCTCAATAAAATTAGACCTGCGTCACAGAACCTGGTCTCCGGAGTCGTGCATGCAAGCGTCCTAGTGCTTAGGGGCTTTGTCGTCCTCACCCCTGGGAGGCTCCCTGCTTTATATGGTGCCCAACGTGGGGCCCCCAGAACGTCGGACCGGGTGAGTGACCCTCTGCAACATGGGCAATGTCCCCCCCCCCCCCCCGCATGAGCCCCTCAGGCGCGAGCTCTCCACGCCCTTTTGCAGAGTAGGCGAGTTAAGATATCAGAAAAGGAACTCCAGATGCTGTGGGAGTGCCTCTGAAACATCTAGTCCACTAGATGTTTAGAAGGGCCCAACGTATGTTAAATTTAGAGGTAGTATTTTTTGGTAATGGAATTGTTAAACCACCTCTGTGAGCAATATACTATAGTCGATATTTGTTCAGTAGTTTGGAGGAGTGGGAGGAAAAGAACTGCAAAAGGTAATATGCTAGTGTGTTCATATTTGGATATTTTCAGAAAAAGCTATTTTTATATGTTATGTGCATTTTGTTTTGCTGTGTACATAATGGACAAATAAGTCCTAAAATTGCAATTAGTCTTTAGATGTTAAAAAGGTTGCCAGTATATGACAAAGTAGTAAAATTATCATATTTTGTACACATTGTGTTGAAATTCATAGGAAAGCTTGTCTTGTGTAAATTATACTTTAATCCCTGGTTGTTAGAAGCCCCCGTATGGGACCCAGGCACGTGGGAGAAAGTACTCAAGCATATAAGGTCTGCCGAGGTTCATGAAGGAAAAACATTTCCCCTTTCTCTAACACCCGCCATTTTGGCCATCCTTGCATGTCTCTCTGGAGTCCCCCCGAACCATCTCTGCCGATACTTGCGGCCTCAGTGGAGGAGGGTCGCCTTCCCCCGTACTCCCCTCCAGAGCCCTTTGCCCCCCTTGATCAACGTACTCCCCTCCAGAGCCCTTTGCCCCCCTTGAACAAGTCCGTTAAAGAAAGTTCGGATATGGACAAAAATGAAACCAAAAAGTCTACTGCTGAGCCTGCGCCTTTGGGGGAAGGGAAGACAGTTCCACCTCCAGGTTCTACAACCAATAAACCTATCTATAATACCAGTACTCAGGCTCAGTATAAGTTGGGGAGTTATGTGTGGTGATACACACACTTCTATACTGTCAAGACAATCCAGTTAATATCTTTTCCGATAGCACTTATGCAGTCCACACTGCGAAAGCTATAGGCTTCTCTACCCTTAGAACTAAGGAAACCCCCTCAAGCCTTTCCAGTAAACACCAACCTCACAGCTGCTAACAACTAACCCCTATAGCTCCTCAACTAGCAATCCCGGACTCACGCACCTTACACAAATTACAAGAGCTCTGTGGCCAGATTAATTGGGTTAGAAACAGTCTATATCAACAGGGGCCCTAAACCCCCTATTCCAACTCCTAGAGGGAGATCCCAACCCACTTAGTACTAGGACTATCTCCCTCAAAGCAAAGGAAGTATTAAAACGCTATTAATCAAGCTTTAAGAGAGTTAGAATTACATAGAATTGATTTAACTAAGCCAATCCAAGTGATCGTAAGGGGGGATAATGGGAAGTTACCCACATACAATACTAACACAGGCTTTAACCACATTCAACTTTTTTCATTTTGATAATCATGGTCTCCCTCCAAAATACAAGCACTGGGGAGGTCTTCGGAATCTTCCGTCACCCCTTCCCCTAGTCCAATGGCGGGACCCCCTTTCAGGAATATGGAAGGGCCCTGATCCACTATTAACCCAGGGGAGAGGTTTTGCTTGTATCTTCCCAGAAGGCGAGAGATACTCGCTCTGGATATCTTGAGAGACGTCAAGCCACACGCCTTAAGAGATGAGTCGGAGACCAGTCACCCCACCAGTGGCGGAGATGGAGGACCTCTCACTTGAAGAGGAGACACGGCACTGCCAGAGGAGATGTCCCCGAGGCAGAAGGGCTCACCCCATAATGTGGGGCGATATTAAGCCACCTCACTTTTTGGCTAAACCCCGCTAACCTATTCACTTGGGCTACCTTAGCTGGTATATTCCTCATAGCATTCTTCCTCTTCTGCTGTATGTTCACCATGATAGCCCGCATAACGGCACAACAGGCCATGATTATACACAGCCAACAGGTGCTAATAAAGTAGGAAGGGGGAGATGTAGGTAGAGCACAGGAGGTTTATCTCGGTGCAGTGGCTGATGCAATGCTGTGAGCACACTCCAGCAGTTCAGATCTTTCTGGCAAACCAGGAAGACGGCAACACCCGCCTGAGCCCCTCCTGGAGCCACATACACGGTACCCTGACCTTACACTCATTGGCTCCTTAAGAAGACCTGGCGTTCCACGATTGGCCACCTCCGCTATATACACTGCTGTACTTTCTCAATAAAATTAGACCTGCGTCACAGAACCTGGTCTCCGGAGTCGTGCATGCAAGGGTCCTAGCGCTTAGGGGCTCCGTCGTCCTCACCCCTGGGAGACTCCCTGCTTCAAATAAATATTAATATTTATTAATAAATAAAATACAATAAATATTAATTTGTTTATAAAGACAAACCTGACAGTTAATAAAAGAGGTGGTAGCCCTGACTGGTTTGGCTCAGTGGATAGAGCGTTAGCCTGTGGACTGAAGGGTCCCAGGTTCGATTCCAGTCAAGGGCATGTACCTTGGTTGTGGGCACATCCCCAGTGGAGAGTGTGCAGGAGGCAGCTGATCGATGTTTCTCTCTCATCGATATTTCTAACTCTCTATCCCTTTCCCTTCCTCTCTGTAAAAAATCAATAAAATATATTTTTAAAAAAAGAGATGGTAAATATAAATTGGTTAGTCAACATAGGAAAAAAGTGAAACCTAGTAACACTAGTGAATACAAAACAATGCCCTTTTGCCTTTCCCTGTAACATTCACACACAGCACTGGCTAGGACATGGTGGTACGGGCACTATTCCCACATATTTCTGACAGGAGTCGATAAATCCACACAACTCACTGGAAAGGAGCTAAAAATATGCATCAACAGATGTATTCAGATCCTTTGAATCAGGCATTCCAATTCTGGGTACTCATCCTAAAGAAAGTTCTAGATCTGAAAAAGGTTTTACGAACAAAGAAGCCCAATGCAACAATATTTATAATAGCATCACAACGAAGATAGGCCTCCTTAAAGGGGAAGTTGAGGAAATTAAGGTACCCATTTAACATATACGTGACAAGTATAAAATATCTTAAAGCTAAGTGAACAGGGATGCTCAAAGTGGTACATGTAACTGTGAATTTTAAATGTTCTCCACATAAGACACAAACTTAGGTAAAACATTAATTACTAAAATTTTAACACTGGGTGCACCAATTAGGAGAAATGACTTTTCTTTCTCTACCTTCTCCGTATTTTCCATTTTCTTTAATGGTTACATTTTTTAGCATAAAATGATGCTTAGATCGTGTTTGTTTTTACTTAGGAATCAAAAAGAATCGACCAAGCTGGGCAGTGAAGGAAAGCTAGCCCCACCTCATGCTTACCTTGTCTCGTCTCAGTCTGGCCGCCTGCTGAAACCGGGGGCACACCAGCCTCCTGGCGCTGGCCAAGGACTTTCTCATCCTTGCTGAAGATGATCTTGGGTAACTGGGTACCAGCTTCTGGTGGAGATTTTATTTTCACTCTACAGTCAAATAAGGTAGAAGAGGAAAAGGTCAAGGTCATGCTTATGGCCCTGTAAGTGTTGTACTTGAGGCATGGCTTCAGGCTCTAACTTCATTATGTCAGGTAATCCTACAATGTAGATTCTATCGCCTGCATCTTACTGACGCAGGAATAGAGGCTCAGGAAGGTTAAACACCTTGCCCGAGAGCAGTGAGCTGGTAAGGAGCTGGCGAGGATCCAGGCAGTCTCCCCCCAGGGCTGAAATTCTTGGCAACCACACAATTCTGATGTCCATTCTTTCCCATTAAGTATCTGTGATATGGTCAACAAACTGATGTACAAGGAAAACAGAATGAGATAAAACCAATGAAATGGCCTGGCTGCGGTGCTCAGTGGTTGAGCATTGACCTATGAACTAGGAGGTCATGGTTCGATTCCCATTCAGGGAACATGCCTAGGTGGCAGGCTCAATCCCCAGTAGGGGGCGGGCAGGAGGCAGCCGATCAATGACTCTCTCATCATTGATGTTACTATCTCTCTCTCCCTCTCTGAAATCAATAAAAATGTATTTAAAAAAGAACAACAATGAAATGTTCAAGTGAAATCCAGGGAACCCGGAGCAGCACGCCTAGAACGCATTTCCTCTCTTCTCCCTCCTGAACAGACCCCACTGCTGTTTACCCGCCCTGCACGAGGGCCAGGGAGTTTCCAGGCCTGAGTGACCTGGGACCTACACTGGACAATCCAGCTGAAGGGGAGCACTTCTAGTTCTGCCTGCGGCGAAGCCTTCCTGCCCCTCCCTGACTGAATTGGGAGTAAGAACCCACTTTACGGAACACACCACCCCATTCCGTGCTATTCTGCCTTGGCATTTGTGTGGGAAATGTTCTTCCCTTTCTTGTTCACTAGTGAAGTCTCCTCACTAGAAGGTGGGTTGGGCCCCACTTACCTGAAGCCTTCCCTCTCTCCCACGTCAGTCTCTGTGCCCACCTCTCTGCTGTGCTGTGATCACTGGGATGACCGTTGTCTCCCTCGCCCTGTGTTTAATCTCTAGCACTCACCACAGTATTTGGCAAACGGTAGATACTCAGTGAATGTTAGCTTAATGACCAAATTCCCCCCAACTTTACTCTAGGGTTTTACTGAAGGAATTATTAGAATTACTTACTCACTTCTGGAGAAGTTTAGGATTAGAAGGGGGACAGAGACAAACTGTTTCCTGAAAATACAGTAATTCACATCTTCATCCTAAGAAAGGAAGACCCAATTATACATCCCCTTATTCCTTCACATTAGAACAAGGAAAAAAACGTTTCCAGGAATAAGACAAACAAGGGGCCCACCCTCCACTGCAAACAACACAACCGTGGGTGTACTGACATCGGGGAGTCCCGGCAGCTGCCACCTCAAGAAAAAAGCCCACCCACAAAAGCCGTGTTCCCACGGGTGTCCTGAGCTGTAGTGACGAGTGCAGCCTGTCCCGCAGTCAATGCTCACCAGGGAAGAAGAAAATCCGTCATTCTTGGACCGGTCGAGGCTGAATCCAATCTAAGAGGGATGAAGAGCGTAGAGGTAAATGCCCACATGATGCCTGGCCTCCTCTCGGTTTTCATTGCGTTCATTTGCAAGAAGAATCACTAATTACTAAAATTATTCAAGAATTACAATTTAAACGTTGAAAATAAAATTATCTGATGCCTGTTCACAAGTTTTATTTTCTCCATATTCTGACACTTCTCACTCAAGTATGGGGCAAAGCTTTCATCTAAGAAACAGAGAAGGGTCAACCCTTGCTGTCCGGGGAAGGAACTCACAGTCAGGTCCTTGTCTGTGGCTCCTTCCGTCACTGAAAGGCTGCTGACGTTAACCACCATGTACCCATCCTTGAAGAATCCAAAGGTGTTTAGATGAACCTTATGCCTCACGTCATCCTAAAGAGATTTGCAGAAGTGAAATTAGTAATAGGGAGAAGTTTACTTGATTATTTAACCTCCTAGAGGCCTGGTGCACAAATTCGTGCATGGATGGGGTCACTTGGGGTGGCCTGTGGAGATTAGGCCCCAGCTCGAGCTCCCAGCCTCACAGCCCCAGCTTGCACCCCCAGGCTTGCAGCTCCGCCTGGCACCCCGCCTTGGCCTGGCGCTGCCTCCTTACCAGCTCCACCATCCCGCCTGTGGGATGACCAATTGGGGCCGGTTCACTCAGTGCCAGGGAGCTGGGTGGCAGGCCCGCTCCCACCACTGCCGCTGGTCACCATCTGCGGGACAATCGGTGGAGCTATTGGGCCACCGCTCACACCCACCTTGGCCTGGCATCACCCACCTGCTCACCTGCTCCACCATCCCCTCACAGTTCTGCTCTCATTGGGGCCCACTGGGGCTGGGAGCACCTCCACTGCTGCCCACTGTCAGCACCACGTCGCCAACACCCGCCGTGTTCCATGCCGCCCCCCTGGTGGTCAGCACATGTCATAGTGAGCAGTCGAACTCCCAGTCTCCTGATCAAACTCCCAGTCAAACGACCACCTGGGGGTCAATTTCCACCTTAGGCTTTTATTATACAGGATTCGTTTGCTTGAAAAACTAGTCTAGTTTCCTGCTAGCTAATCAATGTTTCCATATACTTAGTAAAATATACAGCTGTGGTACCTGATCTTGTTTCAAAGCTGAAGATGACTCATCAGAAATGCATATCAACAGTTTTGCACAAGGAAGCACGTAATAGATGCAATTCATTTTGACCCATTTGTAACAGTCCTGACTAGGTGGTCAGTTGGAATGTGAATTCCAGGGAAGGAGGAACAATGCTTTAGTCATCCTCACATACTTCCTGCTAGTCCAAGGCCTAGCATCTAGTAAGCACTCAAAAAACATACTGAAGGGGATGGGGGAGGGGTAGTAGTCAAAACTGCTCTAAGAATACATTTTTATAAACCTTCTTACAACTATCCCCCCATCCCCTTCAGCATGTTTTTCTTCTTATGTTTTTTGTTGATGTTTGGAGACAGAGGAAAGGACTAGGGGTGGGGGTGGGGGAATATCAATCACTGAATCCCAGACCTTTTGGTCTCAAAGGGGTGATTTCAATCCCAACTAAGTCAATAAATTTTAAGGCTGATAAAGACTAACTGGAACTTTAGGCAAACAGTCAGTCAGGAGGGTCTATAGGAGGAGTTAGGGCTTATGTGGAAGTTCTCCCACTCTAGTAATCGAGAGACCCCTACCGGAAGAACTGTTTATAATAGAGCTCTATGCTTCTCCATCCCGTAACTTCCTTTTCCCTTCTATAAATACCCCTCCATCTTGGCACAAAGGCCAAGTGTGCATGTGGCCTGCCATGTCTGCATGCACGGGGCTGCAACCCTTTCTTTTTCCTGAATAAATCCTTTCTGGTGAGGAAGCACCTAAGCGATATTATTTTTCAACTGAGAAGGCCCACAGAACCATGGTATTGTAACAGAGTGAAATGCTCGGTCTCCGGGCCCCCATCTTGTTGGGCCTGTGCTGCTCCCATGGCCCTCAGGCTGGTAGGTCCTGCTTGAGACATGCTAATCACTAGAGGGATTCTGCTTTTGGCTTTAGTTTTTACAAACACAGCTCCTTCCCATTTCCCCTTCCCCTGACATACAAGAAGCCTAAACTCTGTACTTCCTTAAGATGGATGTGAGCAACTCCTAGGGCCTCCATCTTCTCCACTGGCACCTTCTCCATCAATAAGCTTTTCCTTCCTGCAGACTCTGATGCTCTGAGTTTTGGCCTTTTGAAGTGTTGGGCAAGTGGACCTTGAGCCCCTAACAGTATTAGTGAAGACTCTACAAAGAAAGCCACGAGTTTCACATTGAAAATTATCTGCTTAAATCAGCAGTTCTCAACCTGTGGATCCCAACCCCTTTGGGGGTCGAACTACCCTTTCACAGGGGTCGCCTAAATACATCCTGCGTATCAGATATTCACATTACGATTCATGACAGCAGCAACATTACAGTTATGGAGCAGCAACGAAAATAATATTATGGTTGGGGGTCACCACAACCTGAGGAACGTTAAAGGGGCCCGGCATTAGAAGGTTGAGAACCACTGGCCTAAATCAAATCACCTCGCTAAGCTTGCAAGAAGCTAACAGTTACTACGTAACTCCTAAGTGCCAAGCACTTTCTAAAGCTTCCATTTGGTTCTTCCCCGAATCCGATGGTCTTTTTGACTGGTTTTGCTTCTGGCTCACATCTTTAAGCTTCACCTCTGTGCCTTTCCAGTTTACACACAGCTCTTTCCAACACCCTGAGGCGTCGGTGTCGGATTCTGCGCTTGGTCCTTGTCCCTGCTGACCCCACAGCAGGCTGTTGCTGTGTGTGAGTGGCAATCACTCGTTTCTAGACTTGGATCTTCTGGATGTCACAGAGAGTCTAACTGCAAACACCAACGGCCTAGGCGAGGCCACGGAACAGGTCTCCAGCAGAAAAATCAGAAACCACCCCCCCCACACACACACACACAGAACTAATACGGACATCGTACTGCCAGTTCACCTCCGAGCCCACGCTTCCAGTCAAGCAACACAGCTCTGAGAGTCCCACGTTCAGGGCTGAGGACAGGGACACAGTTCTAGCTCCACTCCTGCCTCGCTCTAAGGCTCCTCCTCACCAGCTATTCAAAATGCAAGACTCCGGGTCCAAGTTTCTGCCATGCCTCAGGGCAGCCCTAACCTGTGTTCTTTTACCCACTGGAGGTTCAGCTCCTTCTTGCCGCCTTTTTATTTTTTATTTTTGGCCCCTGGACATTTTCCTTATTTTCCTAGGAGCCCCGCTGTGCATTTAAAGCATCTTGGCCAGGTTTCCACTTCCTGGTGGGATGGAGTAACTTGCAGCAAATTAGCATTCCCAGGGAGAAGCAGAAGAGCCAGCTACGATAGTAGAAGTCATTTGCTGAGAGGCATCAGGGAGCTGCGAGAGCATAAAACCCAGAAAAGCTAAGGTTCATGCCCTTCCTCAGGACTGTGAGAGGGATTAGCCCCTACAGAAAGGGACCTGAGTGACTATTTTCTCAATTCCCCCGAAGGTGTTACACAGCTACTGCTATCTTAGATGTTCAGAAAAGAAGTTAACTCAACTTCATAGGATGGATGTCTTAGGACACATGAAAAATAATATAACTGGAGCCCTGGCCGGTTTGGCTCAATGGATAGAGCATTGACCTGTGAACTGAAAGGCCCCAGTTTCGATTCCGGTCAAGGGCACATGCCTGGCTTGTGGGATCGGTCCTCAGTGGGGGAATTGCAGGAGGCAGTCGATCCATGATTCTCTCTCATCATGGATGTTTCTATCTCTCTCCCTCTTCCTTCCTCTCTAAAATCAACAAAAATATATTTAAAAATAATAATAATATAACTGGAACCACTTAAAAGTGGAGTTGGAGCTGCCATCCCAGAGGAACTGCCTTCTTGACATTGGTTCGAGTAATGATTTTTTTGGTTAGAAAACAAAGGCACAGGTAGCACAACAAACAGAAAAATGAGATTGCATCAAACTGAAAAGCTTCTGCTCAGCAAAGGAAACAATGACAGTAACACAGTGAAAAGGCAACCTACAGAACGAGAGAAATATTTGCAAACCATATACCTGATAAGAGGTTATTATCCAAAACACGTAAGGAACTCAACTCAACAGCAAGAAAACAAATGACCTGACTTTAAAATGGACAAAGGATCTGAACAGACGTTTCTCAAAAGACATATAAATGACCAACAGGTATGTGAAAAGATGCTCAACATCTCTCATCGGGAGGGAATTCACCTCACACCTGTTACAATGGCTACTGTCGAAAGACAGGAGTAGATGAGGACGTGGAGAAAGGGAACCCTCCCACACTGTTGATGGAAATGTAAATTGGAACAGCTGGAATGGAAAACAGTATGCAGTTCCTCAAAAAATTAAAAATAGAACTACCAGATGATCCAGCTATCCCACTTCTGGGCAAACATCCAGAGAAAATAAAATCACTATCTCAAAGAAATAGCTGCACCCCCATGTTCACTGCAGCATTATCCACAACAGCCAACATATGAAAACAACTTAAGTAGTTATCAAGGGATGAATGAGAAATACACACACACACACACACACACACACAGGATTAGTATTCAGCCTTAAAAAGAAGGAAATCTCATCCTTTTGGACCACGTGGATGAAACTGTCTAGTGAAATAAGCCGGCACAGAAAGGTAAATACCGCATGGTCTCACTCACATGTGCAATTTAAAACGGTTCCTGAAGCAGAGAACAGAGTGCTGGTCACCAGGAGCAGGCGGTGGGAGAGGGGGCTGGAGGGCATGGAGAGACGCTGGTCAAAGGGTCTAAAGTTTCAGATATGCAGGGTAATTTCTCAGATCTGACATAGAGCATCGGGACTACAGTAAACAATGCTGTGTTGTATACTTTAAATTTGCTTAGAGAAATCTTAATTGTTCACACACTAAAAAGTAGCTATATGAGATGATGGTATGTCAATTGGCTTAATTGTGGTACTAATTTCACAATGTGTATGTATATCAAACTGTCACACTGTATATCTTAAATACATGCAATTTTTATTTGTCAATTATACCTCAATAAAGCTGGACAAAATATTAAATGCAAAGAGCAGAATCCAAACTATATATAATAAGAGCTAAATTTGTAAAAAAATAATTTAAAAATTAAAAAGCTAAATATTTACATTTATTTATTTATAAAAGGTCTGAAAGAAATCCACCAAACTATGAAAAGATTAGTACCTTTGAAGTGGTAACAATTTTCTATTTTTTAAATATTTTCTACATTTCTAACAAATAGTTACCAAAAGTCAATCCTTTTGTTTAAGTATTACTATTTGCCAGTAATATGTGCAGGAGCCTCACCTAACCCACGCCCATCTCCACTTCCAGGCGTCATGTCACCGTTCCAGATAAGCACGCCTCACTCCCTCCACTCCCTTCCGAGCAGCCTGTCCTAACTCCACCGTCCATGATGCCGCCTCTATTGCACATCATGTCCTCAGTAAGATGAGAGTCTATATGTGCTTCCTATTCTGCCCCACCAATCAGCCTGAAGTATTATATGGCTTACTGCTATGAAACCGGGTAAGGCAAGACCTCTCTCCTCCCCATTTAGATCTGTGTTGGCTGTTTCAGCACTTCTGGGGACCAGAAGGGAGTACTCGGGGTGGGGTTCTGGGTGCTAGTAATGTCCTGTTTCTTGAGCCAGGTGCTGGTTACATGGTGTGTAAAACAAAATTCACCAAGCTGCACACTTATGAACTAAGAAACTAAAGAAAGGAAAGGCAATGCGATCAGAGAAGAGGCTGCTCACAGATAGACTGGCAGCGCCATTAAGGACTGTGAGCTCCCTCTTAAGGGGGAAAGGGTCCCCCTGATGGGTTCAAAGAGGAGTGACATGACGGGATTGGGCTCTGAGGCAGATACTCAGCTACAAAGCAAAATGTGAGCTGGAGGAATTCTGCAACACAAGTGTGAGGAGCCTGCACTGGTCCATGAGAGATAAGGATGGTCTGACCAACGCGTTCAGGTGACGACAGAGCAGGGGATGGATCGGGGGGGTGGGGGGGGGGAGCTACTTAGAACACCATCTGTGAGAAGGGAAGAACACACAGTAACTAGGACAATCTGGACAGCACATAGGCTGACAGTGATGGGAGTGAAGGATGAGTTGTTTCAGGTGCTTATGCGACGACGCCTAAGAGGAAATGCAGAGCAGGCAGTTGGACACACTTGCCCAAAGCTCAGAAGAAAGGTCTGATCTGGAAATAAAAGAAAAAAATCCCTCAAGACAACTACAATTTTGGCACATTTTCTCCTTTTTCCTTAGTTTCAAAACAGTTGTTTTACACTGACAAGTCTGCTCTTTTAATCAAACAGCAGAACATACATACTTATGCTTTAACTCCCTAAACGATTTCACATTAAATTACTTTAAAACAGGCTGTTCTCCTTTGGAGAAGGCCCGCAGGCAGCAGCCGAATGGCATGATCCTAAAGCCCCACTTCCACAAGACTGGTTTAACCGGCAGGCGCGGAAGGCCCAGCAGGCAGCAGCAGGCGCATCGCCCCTCGCCCTGCATCAGACCCACAGTGAGATGCCCCACCGGGAGATACCAAACGCAAGTGCCGAAGTGCGAGCAGGCAGAGGCTCAGGGTGGCTGGCACCCACAAAAAGGAGGCGCGCACCATTGGGATCTCGGTGGATCCGAGGCGGCGGAACAAGTCCACCGAGCCCCTGTGGGCCAACGTGCCGTGCGGCGGCTGAGAGCTAGCTCCCGGCTCGTCCTCTTCCCAGGAAGCCTTCGGCCAAGGGAGACAGTTCTGCTGAAGCTCGCAAACTGCCCACCCAGCGACGGGACCAGTCATGCCCACACGGAAGATCTACAAGGAGAAGAACTTCGAGGCTTTGCCAATCTTCGCATGGCCGTGCCAAGGCTCAGCTCTTTGGCATCCGGGCACAAAGAGCCAAAGAAGCTGCAGAACAGGATGTTGAAAAGAAAAAATAAAGTGCTGCTGGCAATGTGTGACAAAAAAATTAAAACACAAAGCAAGTGGAGTGATGATACTTCAATGTTTCTCACAACCTGAACTTCAGAAAATATGGTCACTCTTTTGAATTTTATTTATTGATTTTAGAGAGAAGGAGAGAGAAAGAAAGAGAAATCAGTGTGTTGTTGCGCTTATTTATGCCTTCACTGATTAAATCTCGCATGTGTCTTGACCAGGGATCGAACCCTCAACCTTGCTGTGTGGGGACACCTCTCTCACCAACTGAGCTGCTTGGCCAGGGCTAACTGTGGTCACTCTTAACTGAACTAGCTGAAGGCCACTTCCTTAAAGTCCACCCAACTGGCAGCCCACAGACTGTACTGGTGTGGGAATGTTTAGAAGGGGCAACAGTGCTTTGTTTTCGTTTTTTAATTTGAATTAATTTCTGGCTAACTTCACATAAAAGCCTAAATTTCTAGTTTTTCTCTATTTTTTATTTTTTTATTTTTTAAATGTATTTTATTGATTTTTTACAGAGAGGAAGGGAGAGGGATAAAGAGTTAGAAACATCAATGAGAGAGAAACATCGATCAGCTGTCTCATGCACACCCCCCACTGGGAATGTGCCTGCAACCAAGGTACATGCCCTTGACCAGAATCGAACCTGGGACCCTTCAGTCCGCAGGCCAACGCTCCATCCACTGAGCCAAACCAGTCAGGGCTCTCTCTATTTTTTAAAGAGATTTTTATTGATTTCAGAGACGAAGGGAGCGGGAGAGGGAAAGAGAAACGTCAGTGATGAGAGAGGATCATTGATCAGATGCCTCCTGCACACCCCACACTGGGGATTGAGCCCACAACCTAGGCATGTGCCCTGATTGGCAACCAAATCCTGACCTCCTGGTTCACAGACTGAAGCTCAACCACTGAGCCACGCCAGCTGGGCTATAGCTTTTCTTTCAAAAACAAAAGCTACCACCACAAGACCCAGCACGTCTAGGCCACATTCCAATGCAGCCACAACCAGCTGGAACAGACGCAGCAGCCACCGCAGACGGAGCTGGCCATTCTCTGCTCTCTCACCCATTCTCTGCTCTCTCACACAGCCAGCTCAATTAAAAGTATCTGCGTGGCTTCGAATAGCATCCAAGGTTGTGACCTCAGTAAGCAAAAGCACCTTTAGGCATCCATGATCAGTTCCTCACTAACACAGGAACACAACAAGAATAAAACCACCTACCATTTCCCGACTGCCTACTAGTCATGGGAGGAGACACTACCCAAGGAAGCTTAATATTCAGCTTCTTGGATCGTTGTATATAAAGAGCAATTCACAAATGAATAGGGTCAAACTCTTAGACAACAAAAAGATGGCAGCTTAAGCATATGAGGATAGAGGAAGAACTACAAAAAGCCTGAAAGGAAACACAAACACAGAAGTCGGGGGTCCTGGCAATCAGGGCTGGCCTCTTGGACAGGCACCGAGGGCGGCTCAGCCAGTACAAGTGGCCGAATGCAAAGAGCCTGGATGCCAGGTTCAAAGTTGGCCTCCTCCCCTTATGTAACTCAAGTTCTGTTTTCCAAATTTATAAACCAGGGATAATAGCATTTTTCTCAAGGGGCCGCTATGAGGAGCCAATGAATAAAAACCATCTAATATTTAGCATTTAAAATTTAGATTCTGTAGGACACCTCCTTTTCCCCATGTGAGCCCAAAGCAGTTGTCACTGGACTGGTGGCCCCAGCCTTTCTGTGCACAGGGCAATCTCATATGCATACTAGAATTCTGGTGGCATAATCAAGAGGGACACAAGATTTAACACAACAGCATCTACCTCAGTGTCATTCTCCCCAGCTCTCTTCCTATCTTCACTCTGAGTTTCCCTGGGTGAGCTGTGGGCTGTCCTGACCAAGCTCCTCCATGCTCACCAGGCCAAGGTGCTGGGCTTGACCTTTTCTAACCCTGCTCTAGGTTCTGGACAGACACAGCACACTCAGAAGACCGCCATGTGTAGCAAACATTAATTTTACATACTGATCAGTTTTGGAGATATGCCAAGGAAGCATTTGAGGTTTACCAGGATTGACCAGCTAACAGTCAGTGGGCTTGAGATGAGGCACAGCAGGGATGATTTAACTTCCCAAAAGTTCTCAGATACTTTTTTTTTGGGGGGGGGGGTGGTGTCTAAAATTCACAACGTCATCTGTGCAGTGGAGCTGCAGGCACTGCATCTAAGGGCGGTGTGATCAGGTGGATCCCGATCTATGGGCAGTGATTCTAGAGTGTTTTTACAGAGACATCTGATTTATCTACTTACAAACATCACTACATTGCTAAGGTATTCTCTAAAAGTTACTACTCAAAAACAAAGTAATACCATGTTACTACGAAGGCAGCGCTTTGAAGTGAAGTTTAATGTATGTTGTATTAGTTTCCTAGGGCTGCTGTAACAAATACCCCAGACTGGGTTGCTTAAAAACAGAAAGTTAGGCTCTCACAGTCCTCGGGGCTAAAAGTCCAAAATCAAGGCGTAGTCATGGCCGCTTCTACCCCTTTATAAAAAACACTGAGTTCTGAATTTGGGAGTCATAAGCTTGAGGGATAGGGCCTTTAGATAAACTTCAGCAGGATTATAAAGCCCTAGAAATTCCAAGGAAGTTGCATCTAAGCAGTTACCTGCACTTTTCCGGGGGAAAGGTTCTATAACTTTTAGCATATTCTCAAAGGGAATCAAGATTCACCTAAATGATTAAAAGAATAACAATAAGAAAAAACTCACCTAACTCCCTGCAGCTGAGAACCATTACAATCAAGATAATTTTTATTTACAAACCTAAAGTATGATGTACGGGTCTGGCCATGCTTTTGAGCAGATTCTGTATTCCTTAAACTCGATGTTCACAAATATAAAGTGTTTAGTAAGACAAGGTTTCTACAATCCCACAGCTTCTTACACAACTGCGTACAAGGCTTAGGGTCATAATTTATTTTCCTACTAGAGGCCCGATGCACGAAATTCATGCAAGAGTAAGCCTTCCTTCCCCCAACACCAGCTTCCCTCTGGCACCCAGGACACCGGCTTTCCTCACAGCCCTGGCTTTATCGGGAAGGTCGTCCAGAAGGATGTCCGGAAGGACGTCTGGTCTAATTAGCATACTATGCTTTTATTATTATAGATATATTATTATAGATTCTCCAGATACATTAGCCTGCCGAGCCGCCGGGAGGTCCCTTTTAGCCTTCAATGACTTCAAGTTGTGAGTTACAAAGCGAAGTCTCCGGGATCATCCTAGGACTCGCTGAAACCTCTTCCCTAGACAGACAAGACAGGAGCGACGGACCAGAGAGGTTCTCGCATTAGAAACACAGTTTGAACGCTGGTTTTAAGTTCTCGGTCCTAATTCCAGGCGAAACTTGAAATTCCTCCCGGAGGTTCCCACTTGGATCGGTCCAGAGAGCGCCCTAAGCCGAACCCGGAAACCGCGACTAAGGTTCCGGGTGTCTCCTAACCGCCAGGCACAAGGGGATGGAAACGCGGAGGACGGCGGACAAGACAAGCGGGGGGTCAGAGCTGGAGCAGCAGGGGCGGGCTGCTGCCAGCGGGGGACCGCGGGGCGCCGACAGGGCTTGCGAGCGCGGCCTTCCGGGTCCGCAGAGTGTCGCCGCAGTTCCGCCCCCTCCCGGGCCAGCTGGCGTGTCTCCGCCCCTCCCAGACGGCGCGAGGACCCCCGCCATTCCCCAGCTCCCAACAGACCTCCGCACGGAGAGGCCGCCCCACGGGGCACAAAGGGGGGGCCTGTGCGCAGAGCTCCCCCCGCAACCCCCACCGAAGTTGCCTCCAGCCCGGGGGAGCGGCCTCGGCCTCCGCCCCCCGGCCCGGCCCGGCCCCGCCGGCCTTACCTTCAGCGCCAGGTGGTGGACGCGGCCCAGGCCGGGCTCCACCAGCAGCTGCAGCAGCCCCAGCAGCGGAAGCAACCGGAGGCCCGCCAAGAGCCGAGGACAGCAGGGGCCCGCGGGGCCGAGGGGCCGAGGGGCCGCCATGTTTGTTCCAGCATCACCAGCTGCTTCCGCTCCCTCCAAGCACTTCCGGGGTTAAAGGGCAGCGGCCGCCGGAAGCGCCTGGACGTAGGGGCGGGGGGCGGGGCGGGGCGCGGCAGCCTGCGGCGCGTGCCGGTGGCTCCTCTCCCGCAGTGCCGGGCCGCGTCGGGCGCCGGGGGGCCGTCCCGTTGGCCTTCCCTGTGCGGATGTCGGTTTAGCTAGAAAAGGTGGGACCCCCCCGCCAAGGAGGACCCTGGCGGTTGTCATGGGAACAGCTGGACCACACCTACCACCCGCCGAGCTTTGAAAACGACCTGGACCTGCGAGCCCCGGACCGGACCGCGGGGGAACCCCGGCTCCCGGGGGTGGGGGTCCCGTTAAAGCGGCTGCGGCCCCTTGCCTGGTGGTTGCCTGGACTGATCTCACGGGCGCTTTGACTCGGTGGGAAGTACCAAGTTCCTGGCTTGCTAGAGGTCCCTTGATTGTTAACCTTTCGGAGGCACTTCTCACTCAAATTTCAAACGCAGTGGTTGCAGTAATACGATTTATGAAGCCCTTCTCGGGTACTTGGTTAGGCCTTTTGTAGGCATGATTGCATTTAACCCGTGGAACAGTCTTAATGAGGTAGGTAGGTTGGTGTTATCCCCACTTTACAGGTAAGCAAACTGAGCCTCTGACAAATGAAGGCGTTGGCCCCAGGCTGGCTGAGAAAACCACATGGCCACCTGGAACTACTGTTTTATGTTGCTTCATGCTGTTTCATCCGACCACTAGAGTCAGAGTGTCAACATTTTTCTCTTAATTCTGTGCGGAAACTTCCTTTGCTTTTAACCTGTGGAGTTTATGGAGAGATCCTTTTTGTTTTAATCCTCATCCTAGGATATGTTTACTAATTTTAGAGAGAGGAGAATGGGGGGCGGGTAGGGGGAGGAGAGATATATCCATGTGAGAGAGAAACCCAGGACCTGGGTATGTGCTATGCCCAGGAATAGAGTCGGTATCCTTTCTTGTATAGGAGGAGACTGCAACCCACTGAGCCACCCCGCCAGTGGAAGGAACGGAAGGATTCAGTAGTTGTTTCCCTCCTGTCACCATTTTTATTAAGTGGGTATAGCTTATTAAAAGTGCTAATAGACTAGAAAGCTTTGTTTTGTTTTTTTTAGATTTTTTTTTTCCCCCAGCTTGCCACACAAGCAATGCATCCTCCTTGTGTGAAGTCATTTAAGCTAAAAAGGAGACAATAAAAACCACCCGGAATCTCAGGACCGGGTGACTGTCAGTGTATTAGTGTGTTTTACAACAGAATCAGATTCTTCAAAGTTTTTAACTGGAAATAGGAACTGAAATTAACATATGTTTTAATGGAGCTAAAGTGCTGCACTCAGGTGTGAAAAAAAAAAAAGAGTTGGGGAAATACAGACTAGGTAGGGGTGGAGGGTGGGAGAAAGGAAGGAACTTAGATCTTTTAGCTGTGTGCGATCTTAGTAAAGTCATGAACCTATAAATTCTTACCTTGACTGAAAAACAACACGGTTATGTACAGGTCCTGTCACAGCCTCTGCCAGGACAAAAGTAGGGCACTGATGTGGCTCCAGGAAGTCAGAAAGGCAATGTCTGCTAGGTGGTGGGTGGTGAAGGGTATCCTTTCGTTCTCCAACCTCTGGTCTTTGACCGTATATTACTAATATGTAATCTTTCGTCTTTGAACAGAATTTTCATCTGATCTTACTACCCCATTTTACAGACAAACTTATTTTGTGAATCTGCACAGCAAGATAATCGTAGTTAAATAGATGTATTGAGTGATTAAGTTTGCCAGGTATTCTGCTGGTTCCTTATATCTACACTAGATGGCCCAGTGCACGAAATTCGTGCACTGGGGGTGAGCGGGAGGAAGGCTCCTCAGCCCGTCCCGCATCCTCTCACAATCTGGGACCCCTCAAGGGATATCCGGCCTAAGCTGGCAGTCAGACATCCCTCTCGCAATTTGGGATGCTACATGCACCAGTGACCATGCTTTCCGTACAGATGAAAGGCATCTTGCTGTTGTATGGGCAGCTACGTGGTTGTTTTTGCCCTGATTATAAAAAGTGGTGCATAATATGATCCTTCTGTGGCAGTAGTACCATCTTCTCCATGTTATAGGTGAAAAAAACTGAAACTGAAGCAGAGAGAATTGGTTTTGTTACACAGTTATAAGTGTCAGAATCAGGGCTGACCACAAAATGTGCAAGCCAGAGTCCATGCATGTCATCACTGCATCATCCTGTTCCTTCAGTTTTAGAGTAGTAGCCTCGCCAGGTTTTAATTTTTAAATCTAAGAGACTGTTCCCAATATATAGGGCAGGGTCCCTAGGCTTGGCTGGCAATCAGGGCCATCTGTTGGGCGATGGGGGGGGGGGGGGGGGCACTGACACCTGCCTTGGCTGGTGGCCTGATCGCTCCCAACTGCTCTCTCCTGGAGGCCTGATGGCCCCAACTGCCCTCACCTGCTTCGACCCGCCTCCTCCACGCAAGGCAGCAGAGATGCCTGAACTGGCCTCTTCCATGCCTTGCAGAGCCTGGGGACCCCCAGGCCTCGCCGCCAGGCCCCGCCTCCGCTGTGCACAGGGCCATCTTGTGGCGGTGTCAGTCAAGGGCATGATGCCACCTAGGCTTTTATTATGTAGGATAGGATTGTGTGATTTAACATCACAAAAACCTTGTAAGATACTGCTTTTTAATCCTTTCTTAAAGATGAGACTTGGTTAGATTAATTAATTCAAGGGAGTGTTGCTGATTTATTCATGACCCAGATAGAACTCTCATTCAGGACCCGCCTGCAAAGCCCAGTTCTTCCATCTGTCCTGCACTGTGGCAGCCTAATTTGCATATTAGGCTGGAAGGATCCCTAGGTGACCAACAGGTCCTTCTGCCTTATTTAACAGCTATGAAAACAAATCCAAGGGACTTCAATGGCCGCCTCAAGATCACAAATACAGTGGCATAATTTTTGGCAGGCACCTTTCGCAACCAGGACCGGGGCCTCAGCTGCTTCAGAATTGGGCCTGTGCTTCTCACGCTATACCATGGCTTTCTAATTCTTATCATTTTAATTTTTTTCAAAAAGTTAAAAGCCCAGAATCTGAGTAACTCATGTGTTAGCAATGAGATTGTAGAGAAATTTTACAGAAAGCATTTTAAAAACCAGCAGTTTGAAAGAACATGCTAAGGAATGTGATCCTTTCTCTTATGTATCAAGAGAAATACCAAAGACAGTTAACTGATTCTCACTTCAGTGTGAAACTGGTTGTTAAAGGGAAAGGTGGTTTTTAAGTGCAGTTTCATTTTTAAAGGCAGTTTGCAACGCTTTGAAATGTTGCTTGCTTTTTAAATGAAGTACCACTTTTGAGAACCCCCCTGTTTTAAATTTGAATGTAATAATAGGCTTTTAAAAACTGAATGACCAGGAATAGTCTTAATTTCATTTAATAATATAACAGTGATCAAACATTTAAGTAGTTTATAAAATAGAAAACTTCTGTCTTTTAGTTTCTGGAAAACAAATTTTAAGGGCTGAAAGCTGGTTCTTATTCCTTCCTCCTTTTCACTTAGACATCATTCTGTGACTTTTACAGAGTTACATGCCAGTGGTACCTGTGTAGAGGTTTAGGAGGTAATAGCTTTCTCAGGTACTTGATTGCTCCAGTCATTAGTTTGAAATTGAGAGAAACCAAAGGGGAACACTAGTTATACAGGGACTTAAATGACGTACTCTTTAGCCAGTTACTTTTCAAATTCTGTGAAGACTGCTACGTTGGTAATTCTGTTTAGACGCATGATCTCAGTTTCAAGGACAGATGATTTGCATACTTAGGATACTGTAACTGGAAACAGACCTGTTGGGTAACAGAACAAGTTATGCCTGCTTGTCCTTGGAGCATTTTCAAAGGGGCATTCAACGGGAAGGTATTGGCTGACAAGGCCTGGAGGGGCTGGGGAAACTGTTCTCAACCTACCTTTCAGCCTTGTTCTCTCAGTCAAGTGCATGTACTCTTTCCTATTTCCTCTGCCTTTGCGGGATCCACCAAAGGTTGTCACGAGGAGCAGAATTTGTAGTTTGGACCTAATGTGATTAATAATATTTGGCATATTTTAGCTAATTAATGGGTTAATATTCTCCAGTTGTAATAAGGTATAATTGCCATTTGTTTTCTTATCAAAAGCGTTGATATTTCAGACCCAAACCTCTATAAAGACAGTATAGGAGACTAGAGTTCAAATTGGAGCCTGGCAATACATTTATTTTTACTTATTTATTTTAAATAATAAATTTTTATTCATTTTAGAGAGAGAGAGAGAGGAAGGGAGGAAGGAGAGAGGAACATTTATCAGTTGATCGGTTGCCTCCTGTATGCACCCCAACCCCCCAACGGGGACTCAAACCTGCCACCCCAGTATGTGCTCTGAATGGAAACAAACTGGTGACCTTTTGATTCATGGGACACCGCTCAACTGAGCCACAACCGGCCAGGCCCTGCAAGACATTTAGAAGTCAAATGTCACTTTGACTAGAAATGTCATTTCTTACAGCTTGGGGGAAGCCCATGGCATTTTCTTGCAGAGAGTGAGCTTCATGGAAAGGCAAGGCCCTGACACATCTCCAGTCCTGGGGGTTGGGGGAAAAGTTAAATTTACTTGCCCTATTCTTGGTGTTACAGTGTGTAGCTTGTTCAGCCACAGGACAGCTGGATTTTCCTGATTTTGTGCACATCTTTGTAGGCCTTTAGGGGAAGTCCATTATCGGGTGCAAAAACTGGTTGCAGTTTTAAAATTCTCCTCCATAGAGTTTGTACTTTTATCTCACTCCAACTTTTTCCACTTGACTGCTTTCTTGGGTTCTTAGTAAGTAGTCTGAATGATGAACAAATGGGAAATTTTAAGCTGAAATTGATGGAAGCTATTTGAAAAAAAAAAAAACTGAGAATTTCAATAGGAATAATACTTCACCAATAGACAATGATCAAATGTAATTTAGGCAAGCTGTCTTGCTGCATCCCAGGTGCTTAAAGGACTGATTTCCTTACTGCAATATGTAAAAATCCTCCAGAAAACAAGAGGAAGGAAAAGGGAACCCCTACGGATGCCCTCTGTGCTAAGCATTTTGTATGGGGGTTTTTCCTTTTCCTTTTTGCAGTAACCTTTGAAGTAAGTAGTATTTCCATTTTATAGAGGGAACTGAAGATTAAAGCAGAAAAATAATTCAACCAAAGCTCTACATGGCTATCTAAATCTAGCTAACACCAAAGCCTGTGTCCCCGCCAGCTCCTTCATTTCAGCCTGTAACAGTCTCTGAGGTCCCCGTTTTCTGAACAAGGAAACCGAGGTGCACAAAGAGGGCTTAAGGAACTTTCAGAAGGTGACACACCTAAGAAGTAGTAGAACACTGGGATCCCAGTTCAACAGTTACAAAACCTGCCTGGGACAGCCCCTGAATTAGGTGTTTATTAATCGCAAGCACCATTACAATTGCCAAAAAAGCCCTCAGAGAATTGTCTGCCTCTAGCACCGTAGCAGCCTATTCAGACACCTTCCAGTGCCAGTCGCGTCCAGCCCAGGTGACGGGATTATTCCGTGGGAATTCATGAGTCTCCCACCAAGATCATAACTTTGTGAGTCAGAGCTTTGTAGATGTTACTGAAGTGAAGCAGGTGTGCATAGCCTAGACTGACCCCTAGTCGTCCCAGCATTTATGTGGACAGGGTTTAGAATCCCTCTTGTGAAAATTGATTCCTAGATAGGTCAGGTCACAGTAATTTCTCAATAGTGGTTATTTCTTGTCTTGGAATCACTCCCTCTTGTTATTCAGAAAAGTGACTAGGCCCTAACCAGTTTGGCTCAGTGGACAGAGCGTCAGCCTGCGGACTGAAAGGTCCCGGGTTCGGTTCCGGTCAGGGACATGTACCTTGGTTGCGGGCACATCCCCAGTAGGAGGTGTGCAGGAGGCAGCTGATCGATGTTTCTAACTCTCCCTCTCTCTTCCTCTCTGTAAAAAAAAACAAACAAAAAAACAGTAAAATATATATATATTTTTTTAAAAGAAAAGTGACGAGATCCTGTTCTTTCTAAGTAATGCTGTACTGTCTGTATCTTTTTCTCTGCTGGCTTATTTCTCTTTACCCCAAACCCTGTTTGTTTCCATTGTTTCAAGATCAGTGGTTCCTTTCTCCTTTATTTTTTAAAGATTCTGACTATTCAAACCTTTTCTAGTTGCCACCCAAACTTAATGAAGTTAGATATTTGCACTGTGGTATAATTAGCCCAGTTCCATATGTCTGCTGCTGTGGCTTTTAATGGGTTTCTGTAAGTACTGAGACCAGGCATTGTCACTTAGTAGAGAAATGTGCCTGAAGGCTGGTGGACCTTAATTCCCCTGAATAGTGGGGGAGCTATTCACCCATCGTTTAGATGGAGACATTGATAGTTAAAGCAGCCCTCCACCTGTTACTGATATTAAATTCTTGTTGCCTCTTTGTTGTGGGAGTTTCCTGCCCTTAGGATAAGGATGTGATTGTTTTCCCCTTTGCCTTAATAAAAGCTTTGAGCAAGTCCGGATTAGTGGGGGGCAATCTTACCCACTAGTGGGAAGATGCCACGCCTGGTCCCCATTATTCCAAATTAATTTTCTTCTAGTCTCTCTCTCTTTCTCCATTTTGTGTGCGGCCTCCTCCAGAACTTGAACCCTGAACAGGAACCCTGAACCACCCAGGATGTGTAAGGGGCCCCCACAAAGTACTTCCTGCTTACTCATCTTAACGGTTTCATCTTCACGTGGCCTCTCTCTCACTTCTGCTGGCCTTCCCTCCTTTTCCCCTTTTCTTTTTCTTCTTAAATCAGCAGGTTGTTTTCCTCCTCATTAGCAAATTTTACCAGTGGTCACTGTTTCTGAAGTCTCCAAGAACACAATAGAGAGATTAGGTCATTGTGTTAGGTCATAGATAACCTGCTTTTTTTCACTTACAGTTTCCAGAGAGCAAACTAAACTCTGCAGGGTTTTGAATTTCTAACCCCTCCAGCTCACTCTCACTGTTAATGCGCTTGGGAGGTAGGTGGCTGGCAATTCTGATTATTTCATATCTCGAAGACTCTGGAGTAAAGAGTTCCCGGACCCGGTAACGGTGAGAGCAAAACATTTAAACACGCAACAGTAAAACACGAGGGGCTCGGAGGAAACTTACAAATGACAGACCCAAACAGTTTTGACAGGTTCCATGTATTCTCTGTCCAACAAAGGAAGTAGACCTGGAGGTTTATCTGCAAGTTTTTCAGCTCCACCCTTTCACGGCAGAGAGTGACAAACTGGTTGCAGGTGTGTGTGTGGCGGGGTGGGGGGCGTGTGGGAGGTATCGGGACGATGACTCGTCAAGTATTTCTAAAATGGGACCCACTTCAGGAGTCCAGAGTTACTCAGGAAAGTCAGCAGCGTCAAGTGAGGTAGAGGGCCTAGTGACTCGGAGGAAGGAGCAGGAACTGCAGTCATTCTCCGCAGCTTGTCCAGAATGTTCGGTCTGTGGGATTCAGGGAGGAGTCCGTGCCTACGGAGGAATGAGCTCTCAGTCTAGCAAGCGCAGGCCTGGAATCGGTGCTAATCTTGGTCCTCGCCTTCACCCGCTGAGACGGATGAGTTACCTCCGGTCGGCAGGCGGGGCTCCGAGGCTAGAAAGGTGGAGTCCTGGTCCCAGGCCACCCAGCTGGTACCTGCGGGAAGCTGGGTCGGAACCAAACACTTATCTGTGCACCCAGGGCCTGTTTTCACCCACTAAGCTGCAACGTGACTTCACGTCTCAGCGTTTCTTGGCTGAACAAGCTGGAAACCACGGGTTTCACAGGTCACAAATCACTGCTTGTGCGCCCCTGGATCACCTCCCTGGCCACTCGAAGCTACTCGGTCGCTCGACTCCACGTCCCTGTCTGTACCGCGCACAGACATCACCGCGCCGGGCTCCACGCCCCCCGCGCAGGGCTCCTGGGCTCCGCGGCGCCCGGCGAGCCCAGGTCGGCGGGAATGGCTGCCGGGGAAAGCACGGTCGAGTGTGCAGCGGAGCTCTGCGCAGAGGAGCCGCCTCAGGCCCCGCAGGGCACCGGCAGCCGACGAAGACCAGCGGTCGGCCGAAGAGCGGAGTGCGGCGTCTAATGAGTAATTTTAAAGAATCGGCGGGGACACTCCTTCCGCGTCCTTCCGGAGCCCTGGGCGACCGGGTCCCGGCGGCGGGCTCCGGAGGAAGGTGGGCCGGGCGCGTGCGCGAGCTGTCAGGCGGCCCCGCCCCTGGCGCGCGGCCGGGCCCCGCCCACCGCCCCGCCCCTCCCCTGGCGCGCGGCCAGGCCCCGCCCCCCGCCCCGCCCTCCTCCCCTCACTCCCGGGCTGTGGGGCGGGCGGGCGCTGCGGCTGCCGGGGCTGCCGCTTCCTCGGGCCATTTTGCCGAGGAGCGACCGGGAGGAGGAGCCGCCTAGGGGACCCCAGGCGAGGAGCTGTGAGGCGGAGAAGGCGGCGGCGGCGGCGCGGGCCCGGGCTTTCCTCGATCGCGGGGATCTCGAGGGGCGAAGGGATCGCCGGGGAGGGGGAGCGGAGAGCCGCGCCCGCCGCGCGGCGCGCCCCTTCCCGCCCCCTGCACCATGAGCTGGGGCACCGAGCTCTGGGTAAGTGCGGGGCTGGGCGCGCGGCTGCGGGGAAGGTGCCTGGCGCGCCGAAGCAGGGCACGCGGGCCGCGCCGGCCCGGGAGACGATGGCGCGCGGTCGGGGTCCCCTCGGCCTGAGGGAGGCGCAGGGCCGGGTGCCCCTCGTGGGCCTCCGCCCGAGCAGGACGTGCGAGCCAGGCGGGGGGAGTCGGCGGGGGAAGCTGGTGGGGGTCCCCTCGGCGGCCTGAGCTGGGGGCGCGGGTCGGGGTCCTGGCGGCCGGAGGCCCGCGGCGCGTGGGGGGGGTAGAACCTCAGTCCCTCGGGCGAGCGGCCGGCGCGCCCCGGACCTGCCTCGATGGGGGCGTGGAGGCCTCGGACTTGGGGAACCGCGTCCTCTCCCGGGCGCCCAGCCCCGCGCTCCTAAGGCTGCTTTCTCTGCGGGAAGGTGTGGGCCGACCGGCGCTCCTTTCGGGGCCGAGCCCCACGTCTCGGGTCGGGGGCCACGGGGCGAGAACGGGCGTCTTCCCCCCGGAGGCGGGCTCGGGGCACTGGCGGTTCCTGTCGGGGAGCCCCGACCCTGCACGGAGCCTGGGCGGCGGCGCTGGCCGCAGAGGAAAGCAGCCGGCGTTCGGGAAGGCCCCCCGAGGAGGGCGGGCGGCGGCGCGGGGCTCCCCGGGTCCCGCGGGTTTAGCTCTCCGAGCGGGTCCTCGGTCCCCGGAAGCCGGCGCGCCCCCAGGGCGAGCAGGGGGGCCTGGCGGTGCCCAGCGTGCGGGATGGAGCGCGGGGCCGTCCCCGACCCTGGGTTCCTGGGGCGTCACCGGGCGAGGGAGGGCCGGCAGCCCGCGTCCGGAGGGAGGTGAAATCTCAGCCCTGCCCTGAACGTTCCGGACGAGACCCTGCGGGTGCGCGGGGAAGGGCCCTCTTTCGGGGTCCCCCTGCGGCGGGCGTGGAGGAGAGCGGGGGGCGGGGGGGGACGGGGAATCGCACCTCTCGGGACGAGGTCCGCGCCGCAGACGCGCAGGCACCCGCCCCTCGTTACCTTTTGACTTAAGTCGTTCTTACGTAACCATTGCCGAGGCCCCGGGGCAGCTGCGGTGATTAGCCAGAACCCCGAAGGCCAGAGCCCCCTTCAGTGAAGATGATTTATTCTGTAAACACCCTCCGTCCAAAGGAACCCAGGACGTTGGCTGGCGTTTACAAGTGTTCAGTTTCAAAATAAAATAACGGACGGTTTAAAATATGTGCACACACCTCACCAGGCAGAATCTGCTGCTTTAGACTAAGTGCTTGCCGTCACCCTGTTCTCGAGAGCGGACCCCCAGCGAGCGTTTCTTCCTTCCTCTCCTAGTCCTGCTCCCCTCGGCTCCTTTCAGCTTCTCTGGGGCGGGCGGGGGAGTAAATCACAAGTAATTTGAATCAAGAGAGAATAGAAATATTGGCCATTTTTTGTTGTTGTTCAAACAAGAGGAGGGGACTCTGGGGGAAACTGCATTGTATCTCTACGTGAAATGAGGGCCGGTGGGCATTTATGTGCCTTGGTGGGTAGTTCACAGCGATGTTGGCGAATGTGCTCGAAGGGGATCGCGAAGAGGGAGGTGGCCGAGAAGGGAAATGGTGAAGGAGGCCCCATTGCCTGCGTTGTTCTCTACACTTCTTTAGGGGCAGAGAGGAGGGAGGGGAGGCCACAACAAGGAGCTGGTGAACATCAGTGGAGCCGGAGTGTATACGAGTGACACGAAGGCCTGGACTTGCTTCCGAAGAAGCTGGGGTGGCAGTGGATGGGCGTGTTGATGGAAGAAAGGCGGCCACAAGAAGGTCATGGCTGAAGCGGGGTGACCGGGACAGGAGGGCTCATGGCGCTGTGCTTTCTACTGCACACACTCGAATTTTTCCAAACAAGCCTGACGAGAAAAGATGTTTCAGGAGGAGGTGTCAGCTCCTTGAAATTTTTCCCCTTGGCAAGTTTACGAAGAAGAATGAGTCGGGTAGCAGTTGCATATGTGCAAGGAGATGTCAGCGGAGAGTTTGGTTGCTAAAAGGCGTTCGCTGGAATGTTGGCCTTCGCTCTGGAGTGGCTTAGAGTTCAATGGAGGAACAGGAAGGAGCTCACTCATGGGCGCTAATAAGAGGGATGCAGAAATCTGAGTTTTAGGATGAAGTGCCGAGCAGTCGAGGGCAACCAAACGTCTATTTCCAGTTGCCTTATTTTATTAGCATTGGCGCGGTTTTGTGAAACGGACTAATGAAGGGTTCTGAAAAACGAGCTCCAGTTCTCCCGTGGTGGGAGGCTCGGGGGTGTGCGGTGCGTTGGGCAGTGTCGGCGGCCCAGCCCAGGGCAGTGATTGAGGGTTTTCCTTGAATGGTGGCTTCGGGATTGTGCACAAGTGTAACGAGATAATGATGGGGCGCTTGAGCCTGACTTGGCAGAATTACGCTTCTGGACGGAGAGAGACGGAGCCCTGGTTTGGGTGGCCGCGAGTTATTTGGAACAGGTGGCCGCAGCTTGCAGCGATCCTCACAGATTCCACCAGGTGCGCACGCATTTTAGGACTTTAGTCAGAGCCCATATAGGCCTTTAAAAAGGGCACGTTTCTACTGTGCTCATGACGTGAAAGGCTAACGCTTTAGCCACATCCTGCTTTGTAGAGGGAATAAAGCCTTCTTTGCTCGCTCTCCTTTAACACTGGTCTAGGAGTAAGCTTTCATATTCTAGGAAATTTTTAGAATCGTGAAATGTCAGGAAGTTCTCATACACTATAAAAATGAACTCAAAACCCATAATTTGTAATAACTTTATTAGCTTAGTTTGTACTTCAGTTGGGGCTGTTTTGTATCAGGTCAAAGTGTAAATGGCTGCTTTATGGCGATTAGGTCACAATAGCATTGTTTCTGCACAACTCTTCATGACAATGCCTTTGCATCAAAGTTCAAAAATTTTTATTGAGCAGCTGCTATGTGCAAGTTACCTATCTGAATCTAAGTCACATTATATACATTGAAGGCTATCCACTTACTTCAGTGAACACATACAAAGTAGATCTTAACTCTAGCCTACAACATCAGAGTCAAAAGAAGGTTTTACATTTGTTTGTAAGAAGAACTAAACGAATGTACCCAAGACTTTGTTTAAAAAGTAAGGTAGTAGGGTAAATAGGTTGTACTGATTTAATGAAGTTGTCACTGGTCATTGGAAACATGGCAAAGCAACAGTTCCTTACATTTTAACGTTGTTTTTCTTACCTGCTTGTTTGAAAGAAGAGACAAGCTATGGAAGGTGTCACTTCAACTCTTATTGGCTTAATCATTAATGTGAAGTGTGACTCAATCTGTTGGAGATTTTAGCTTTCCTCATAATTATTCTACTCTTTGCAGCTAGCAGATAGATTTCTTGGTGACAGAAGTTACTTTTGTCTTCTTCTCCACCATCTTTTTAAAACATCTTTAATTTTTGATTTGAGAGAGGGAGAGGGAGGGAGACAGCAATTTATTGTCCCCCTTACTTACACATTCGTGGGCTGGTTCTCGTAGGTGCCCTGACTGGGAGTCGAGCCTGCAGCCTTGGCGTATTGGTCCAGTGCTCTCACCAAGTCAGCTACTTGGTCAGGGCCTCTGCCACTAACTCATTTATTTTGGTGCCAAATAGAAATGGAGGAGCCCGAAATACTAAAAGCAAGGAAATGAACAGAGAGACCCGGGTGAGACCTGTTGGTTAACACAGTAAGGAAGCGCCTGTGTTGGTTGTACGTGATTTTTTTAACCTGTGCTTTTAGGACGATGCCAGGCACGCAGTGCACGGTCAGCAGTGTGTGGACTGTGGTGACACGGATTGCGGTGTGCACTTTCCAGAGGCAGCCGTCTCCCCCTGCTATCCTGGGAACAGTGCCTGACTCATGTAGTAGGAGTTTGATAAATATTTCTTGAATAAATGAATGAATCCCTTTTTCCTTCTTTTGTTTTAACATTTGCTTTTTTAAAGTAGAGGGGGAACAGTTCTAACACCTCTCTGCACTTTGGCAGTGGTAAACGTTTTGTGTAATTCTAGGCACCTTTCCCTTCAGTAGCTTTATTTACTCAGGGCTTTTAGTTTCACAACAAATTGAGTGGAAGGTACAGAGATTTCCTATAGACGCCTGCCCCGAATACTCATTCACCTGTAGAGTAGCGCTTGAAGACTCTTTGCTATTGATCATGCTGCTACAGCCTGATAGGTATGTGTGTGTTTATAGAAGAATGTATTAGAACTTTTAAAAATATATATATTTTATTGATTTTTCACAGAGAGGAAGGGAGAGGGATAGAGAGTTAGAAACACCGATGAGAGAGAAACATCGATCAGCTGCCTCCTGCACACCCCCCACTGGGGATGTGCCCGCAACCAAGGTACATGCCCTTGACCGGAATCGAACCTGGGACCCTTCATTCCGCAGGCTGATGCTCTGTCCACTGAGCCAAACCGGTTAGGGCTGTATTAGAACTTTTAACTGATTATTTTTTTTAATCTTGAAGTAATGGACTATGATTAGTTTCCGGTTTGGGAGAATTACCTCTTATTACATCTTCTTGCTGCAGAACACTGAACAGTGTGTGGTAGTGACAGCCGTTCCTAGCTCTCTCTGCTCTTTATTGCTGACACTTCCGAGATGTGTTTGGGCTCAACATAGCAAGACTAACAGGGGAGGCAGTTACTCCTGGAACTCTGCTGAATGGAGCAAGAGTGCCTCCTCCGAAGGCAGATTAATCACGTTTAATTCTGTCGTCCCTACCTCGCCATGGAAACAAGCAGTGCACAGTCTTTTCCGGTTAGTACATATTAAACCTAACCTGGGAGGTCTGGCGACTTTGTGGTTGATGTTTACATATCAGCCCGTGGCCTTCACTTTCTACTTCAGAGCTAATCCTGCACATTTCTTTCAGCTGCATTTGGGTAGGGAAGCTATATTTCAAGCACCATAAGGCAGCTCTGTAAGTGTCTGCTTACCGGGTGACCGCATGATAACTCTTGCTCTACATTCCTGCGACATGAAAAGTGCTCCTTTGAAGGACTATTCAAGTATCACTCAGTCCCTGGCTAAAGCTAATATTGTGTTTCCTGCAAGTATTACTCATACTTGTTTCGTCAACACCACCCACGTTTAAAAATAAGGCTTTATTTTGACACTTAAAAATTGCAAGCTACTAAGAATACTTGAATGCCCTGGGAAATTAATCTAATTAGATTTTAGAATGTGGGTGTGAAGCCTTCTGTGGGAATTAGTGTTTATAATAAAATATTTATTTCCTGGTTTAGTAATGTATACTCACACTAGCTTGAGTCTAATGATGTGTCCAGGCCAAGAATAAAGGGCCAAATATGTATATTAGAGAGTTAATTGAGAGTATACAAGTTTTTGTG
>PVJC01006583.1:0-54386 GCA_004026665.1 Murina feae
CCTGGACAGCTGCCAAGCAGGCCGCAGATCCCCTTCCACCTCTTACCCGCTCCCCGATGCCCCGCAAAGGGCTTGGGAAGCCCACCAAGCAGGCCGCCGACCCCCTGCCACCTCTTACCCGCTCCCCGATGCCCCGCAAAGGGCCTGGGAAGCCCACCAAGCAGGCCGCCGACCCCCTGCCGCCTCTTACCCACTCCCTGATGCCCCTCCAAGGGCCTGGACAGCTGCCAGGCAGGCCGCCGACCCCCTGCCGCCTCTTTCCCGCTCCCCAATGCCCCTCCAAGGGCCTGGGAAGCCCACCAAGCAGGTCGCCGACCCCCTGCCACCTCTTACCCGCTTCCCGGTGCCCCCCAACCCTGCCGCCTCTTTCTCACTCGCGGGTCCTGGGTCCTGCGCTGTTCCGCCCTGCAGCCGCGCTGTGCACTCGGGAGGTCCCTCAGCTTGGCCTGTGCCCTCTCGCAGTCTGGGACCCCTCGGGGGATGTCCACCTGCTGGCGTGCCTGACCAGCCTGGGTGACGGGCTTTCATTCTGCCCACAGCTCCCAGTGACCCAACGTCCCAGCAAGGCTGGCTAGACGCAGGTTTCTGGAGTTTGTTTATCTTCTATAATTGATACACTGTTCCTTTAAGGCGGCCTTCTAACTAAGGAAGCCTCCTCTGCCTTACCTCGCAGCGTCTATAATGAAACAATTGTTACTTTTACTGGTTAGGCCCGGGCTTCTCTTTCCTTCAGCTCCTGAGGATTCTATGATTGTTATATTGTTTCAAATCTGTGTTTTCGCTAGAGCCAGTTTAAGTGGAGCGGGTGCAGCTTCACTTTCGCTCCTGCCGCAATGGAAACTGCCGTTTACTCAGGTCCGTGAGTGGTGGCCTCCATGTTGGCTGGGCTAATTTGCATACAGCCGCTCTGATTGGCTGGTGGGCATGGCTTACCCTGTCTCGGAGAAACGGTTAATTTTACTATTTCGCTTTTATTAGTTTAGATACATGGAGTTTTCTGAAGACATTTTTAGTTGGTATAAAAACTTTTGAAAACCTGTAGTAAGTGCCAAAATGCCACTTTTAACTATGCTTCTTCTGTTTAAGCTACAAGCTAAAGAGATCAATGGAGGATGTGATGAACAGCCAAGTTTTCATGATTATTTTTTTAAATATTTTTATTGATTTCAGAGAGAGGAAGGGAGAGAAAGATAGAAACATCAGTGATGAGACAGAATCACTAATTGGCTGCCCCCTCGGCATGTGCCCTTTCTTGACTGGAATTGAACCTGGGACCCTGAAGTCTACAGCCTGGCACTTTATCCACTGAGCCAAACCAGCTAGGGCTGTTTTCATTATTTAAAAACACATTTGTTGGCATAAAGGTTCCTGATTTATTTTTCAATGAGTTTAAAGTTTGATAATAGATTGCTTTTGAGACAAAGTGTTAACATCTCATTCTGTGATAACCTTATGACTAGGTGAAAAGCTACGAGTCCTTGGTTACAATCAGAATGGTGAGTGGAGTGAAGTTCGCTCTAAGAATGGCCAAGGTTGGGTGCCAAGCAACTACATCACCCCAGTAAACAGTCTGGAAAAACATTCCTGGTACCACGGACCTGTGTCACGCAGTGCAGCTGAGTATCTACTCAGCAGTTTAATCAATGGCAGTTTCCTGGTGCGAGAAAGTGAGAGCAGCCCTGGGCAGCTATCCATTTCGCTCAGGTACGAGGGGCGTGTGTATCACTACAGGATCAATACCACCACAGATGGCAAGGTAAGATTGGCGACCACCTTTAGGTGGGGATGGGCTGCTCCTTAGAAATTATATTCAGAATGACTGAAAATATAGTTTTTGTGTCTGACGAAAGAAAATAATCACTGATATGAGTTTGGGCTGTTTGGCATGTTAAAATGAACTTACTTTTTTCAAAAGAATGTGGTAATGGAAATTTAAAACAGTATTATAATAGAAGTTTAATGATGAACTAAATGTTAAGAAGAATGAAAGAAATTGCTGGATAAGTTAGCTGTTCTAATGATTGTTGATATGTAAATAGACATACATCTAATGCATGGTATAGAATTTATTTTTTAAATATATTTTTATTGATTTCAGAGAGGAAGGGAGAGATAGAAACACCAATGATGAGAGGGAATCATTGATTGGCTGCCTCCTGCATGTTGGATGGAGCCTGCAACCCATGCATGTGCCCTTGACTGGAATTGAACCTGGGACTCTTCAGGTCTGCAGGCTGACGCTCTACCCACTGAACCAAACTGTCAAGGGCTGTATAGAATTTATAAGTTAAACCTTATGTCTGAAAATTATAATAAACTCTATAAGAAAGTTAACAGAGAAAGAATGTAGGCTTCTAAGGCTGGTTTTGATCATTAATATATCTATCTAATCTAATAAAAGAGTAATATGCTAATTGCGTCCCTCCACTATATCCCAAGCCACGCCCACCAGCCAATCAGAGTGGATATATGCAAATTAACCCAACCAAGATGGCGGCAGGCAGCCACAGAGGTAGAGCAAATAGGACGCTTCGTTGCCTGGACAGTGGAGGAAGCTGTCTGCCTAGGCAGGCTGTGGCCTCTGCTCAAGGAAATAAAGTTTCAATTATAGAAGATAAATAAACCCTAGATACCTGCTTCTAGCCACCCTCGCTGGGAGTTTGGGTGGCTGCGGGCTGTGGCCAGCCTGCAAACAGCCATCAGCCCCTCACCCAGGATGGCCCCACCCTCATGGTGGGCTGATGGCCGTTTGCAGGATGGCCATAGCCCCTTCAGGGTGGAAGTCCCTGCTGGGGTGCTTGGCCAGCCTGAAAACAGCCCTAAGCCCCTCCAGGCACCTCAGCAGGATACCCTACCCTGAAAGGGATGTGGCCAGCCTGAAAAAACCCTCAGCCCCTCACTCAGGCTGGCCAAGCACCCCAGCAGGGATCCCCACCCTGAAGGGGCTGTGGCCAGTCTGAAAACGGCCCTCAGCTCCTCACCCAGGCTGGCCAGGAACCCCAGCGGCACCCCCACCCTGATCCGGGACACCCTTCAGGGCACACCAGCTGGCCCCCACCCATGCACCAGGCCTCTATCCTATATAATAAAAGGGTAATATGCAAATTGACCCTAACAGCAGAACAACTGGGAATGACTGGTCACTATGACACACACTGACCACCAGGAAGCAGACATTCAATGCAGGAGCTGCCCCTGGTGGTCAGTGCACTCTCACAGGGGGAGCTTTGCTCAGCCACGAGCCAGGCTGCCAGCTGCCAGTTCAGCAGTGGTGGTGGGAGCCTCTCCTGTCTCCTCAGAAGTGCTAACAATGTCCGACTGCAGCTTAGGCTTGCTCCCTGCTGGCAAGTAGACATCCCCCGAAGGCTCCCAGGCTGCCAGAGGGATGTCTGACTGCCAGCTTAGGCCCGATTGCCTGGGGAGCGGGCTTAAGCCAGCAGGTGGACATCCTCCAAGGCTGTGAGAGGGCACAGGCTGGGCTGAGGGGGGGACCCCCCCCCCCGCCCAGTGCACCAATTTTTGTGCACCGGGGCTCTAGTCTAATATAATAAAAGAGTAATATGCAAATTAACCATCACTCTGAGACACCTAAGCCATGCCCACCAGCCAAGCCATGCCTGCCAGCCAATCAGAGCGATAATATGCAAATTAATGCAGCCAAGATAGCGGCCAGCAGCTATGGAGCTAGAGCAAACAGGAGGCTTCTGTTTGGAGGAAATTGCCTGCCTCAGCCGGCTCAAAGCAACAAAGTTTCATTTATAGAAGCCAGGGAGCTGAAGCAAAAGGAGGCTTTGTTGCCTGCCTGGGCAGGCGGAGTCCTCCGCTCAAGGCAACAACGTTTCAATTATAGAAGATAAATAAACCCCAGAAACCTGCTTCCAGCCAGCCTCGCTGGGACCTTGAGTCAATGGGAGCTGTAGCCAGACTGCAAACAGCCATCAGCCACTCCCTCACCCAGGTTGCCCAGGCACGCCAGTAGGGACCTGAACCCTGAAGGGGATGTGGCCAGCCTGAAAATGGCCCTCAGCCCCTCACCCAGGCTGGCCAGGTACCCCAGTAGAGCCCCAAGCCCTGAAAGGGCTTTGGGCAGCCCGAAAACAACCCTCAACCCCTCATCCAGGCTGGCCAGGCACCTCAGTAGGGACCTGAACCCTGAAGGGACTGTGGGCAGCCTGCAAACAGCCATCAGCCCCTCACCCAGGCTAGACAGGCACGCCAGCAGGTGGACATCCCCTGAGGGGTCCCAGACTGTGAGAGGGCACAGGCTGGGCTGAGTGACCCCCGAGTGCACAATTTTTTGTGCACTGGGCCCCTAGTATATATATAAAAGGTAAGTGACCGACTGTCCATCTGACCGTCTGACCTACTGTCTGATTGACTGACCATCCAGCCGGTACATATGACATACATTGGCAATTTAAAAATAAACGTTGACTTGCATGTGCGCTGTACATATAAAGTTTTCGCTGGCACCAATCGTACGTGTGTTTTAATTTTATAATACTACTAGAGGCCTGGTGCACAAAAATTTGTGCACTCAGGGTGGGGGGAGGTTCCTCAGCCCAGCCTGCGCCCTCTCACAGTCTGGGACCCCTAGGGGGTTGTCCACCTGCTGGTGTGCCTGGCCAGCTTGGGTGAGGGGCTGATAGCTGTTTGCAGGCTTTCCAAGCGCCCCAGTGGGGACCCTCACCCCATGGGGGTGTGGCCAGCCTGGGTTAGGGACTGAGGGCCATTTTCAGTCTGCCCACGGCCCCTTCAGAGTTTGGGCTCCTACTGAGGTGCCTGGCTGGAAGCAGGTATCTGGGATTTACTTAATTTCTGTAATTGAAACTTTGTTGCCTTGGTCCCCCACTCAAAGCCTGGGTTGCCTCTGGCAACCCAAGGTCCCAGCCCGGTAGGTATCTGGGGTTTGTTTATCTTATATAATTGAAACTTTGTAGCCTTGAGTAGAGCTCAGGGCCCACAGGGCCCTGGCTTTCTCCATTGCCCGGGGCAACTCCAGCTCCGTGGCTGCCGCCATCTTAGTTGAGTTAATTTGCATATTTGCTCCTGATTGGTTGGTGAGTGTGGCTTGTGGGTGTAATGGAGTGACGGATAATTTGCTTATTACTCTTTTATTAGATTAGATATTATATACACTATTTTGACATAATTTTTTGCAGTAATGTAATTACTGCATGAATCTTTCTAATTTCCTTTCAGTGTGCACGTATCCATACACCGGACCGCTAGTGTTAATACAAGTAGATGAATCACTTAGCAGTTTACATGTTAGAGAGACCAACCAGTTTAGAATGGTTGTTTTAGAATGGAATGGTTTCACTTTATAAACTGTAAAGCATAGGCTTATGTTAGTTCTTCTATTGAGCAGTAAATGTAAATTGAATAATTTCTCCCATTCTTTTTCTCTCAGGAATATGCATACTAGGGGAAAAGCACAGGCTTTGGAGCAAGCAAATCCTGGTTTGCTGTGTAACTCCACCATTTATTTATAACTTTGTAATCTTACATAAGCCTCAATTTTCTGTCTCACTTTATTGCGTTCTTGTGAGGATTAAATGAAATAATTTTCATAAAGCATAATGGCTGGTATAAAGCAGGAAATAAAAATTATAAATTCTCTTTCTCTTTCACACTATCTTACATTGTCTCTTGATGAAACCAAATAGAAGCAGATAAGTAATAATATACAAGAGACAGCTCTTCTGGTTATATACCCAACAGAAATGAGTGCATATGTGTACAGAAGGCATGCACAGGAATGTTCATAGCAGCGTCAGTTGTAATAGCCCTAAACTAGACTCTTCCAACTGTCTAACAATAATAGAATGAACTAATAAATTGTAAAATACAATCTCATATAACAACAAAGATGAACATACTATTGATATGCAAACTTCAGGAAAACTATGGCCTGCCAGCTGCCTATTTTAAAAATAAAATTTTATTGGAATACTAGAGGCCCTGTGCACAAAAATTTGTGCACTCAGGGGTGTCCCGCAGCCCGGCTTGTGCCCTGTTGCAGTCTGGGAATCCTCGGGGGATGTCCAGCTGCTGGCTTGCGCCCGCTCCTCAGGGGATCGGCCCTAAGCTGGCAGTCAGACATCCCTCTGGCAGCCTGGGAGCCCTCGGGGGATATCCACTTGCCAGCAGGGAGCAGGCCTAAGCTGCAGTCAGACATCCTTAGCGCTGCTGAGGATGTGGGAGAGGCTCCCACCACCACCGCTATACTGGCAGCCATCAGCCTGGCTTGTGGCTGAGCAGAGCTCCCCCTGTGGAAGTGCACTGACCACCAGGGAAAGCTCCTGTATTGAGCGTCTGCCCCCTGGTGGTCAGTGTGTGTCATAGAGACCAGTCATTCCCAGTCATTCTGCTGTTAGGGTCAATTAGCATATTATCCTTTTATTATATAGGATAGCCGCACCCATTTGTTTATGTACTGTCTGTCCATGGCTGCTTTCTCATTATTACAGCAAATTTGAGTAGTTTCAACAGAGGTGCTGTGGCTACAAGCCTAAAATATTTTATGTCTGGCCCTTCACAGAAAAGTTTGCTGATCCCTGCCAAAAAGGAACCTCACACAAATAAAATGGAGCGAAAGGGATCAGTGGTTGCCTGAGGAAGGGATGGGCAGTGAGAGTGACTGCTAGGGTGTATGGGTTTCTTTGTGGGGTGAGGAAAACGTTTTAGAGTTAGATAGTGGTGACGATTGGACAGCCTTATTGAATATACTAAAACCACTGAATTGAACACTTGAAAATGGTAACTTTTATGGTATGTGAATTATATTACAATAAAAAAGTTGAGCAATCTAGACATTTTATAAACAGAAACTTGGATAAATAGACAATATTTTTGACTATATTAACCCTACCAGACCAGTGTACCGATTTTTCGGTAATTTCCGAATCTGCTGTACCTAATTTTTAGTACTTTGCGGTCTGGTAGGGTTAACATTTTAACACTATTAAAATATTATGTAAATTTCTTAAAATTCTGACATTCTACAGTCTGTAGTAGACATGCTGGTCTTATGATGTTTTACTTCTGCCTTCAGATTTAAGTTTCTTAAATGTATTTTTGCCTGAATTAAGTGTTAATTTGATGAAAACTTTCAAAATCATTACTTAGTGGGTTCTAATAAATTAAAAATTAAACTTGAAAAAAATTGAGTGAAAGAAAACAGTACATATTGTATGATTCCATTTGTACAGAGTTAAGAGGCAGGTAAAGGTAATCTAAGGTGCTAGAAGTCAGCAAAGTGGTTGCCTTTACACGGGTATATAGATGGGAGGACACAGGAGAAGCTGCTGGGGTGCTAGTGATGTTATAATTCTTGGTGTGGGAGATGTGAGTTCATTTTATAAAAATCAGTGATTCTCCATTTATTGTATACTTTTCTGTATGCAGTAAGGCCCAAAGACTGCTATATTACTTTACACTTATTGCTTATCACAGATTAACTACTGTTTTGTTAATAGACTCTCTGAAATAAAATTGTGACTTTTTAAAATGGTCTAGACACTCAAAAGCACATACTAATTAAATAAAAATTATAACATTTGATATCCTTGCTCTAGCAGAAAAACTGAAACAGTGGTTTTCAAATTATGTTCTGCGCAAGATTCTGAGGGGATATTTGATAAACTCACAGGAGGACGAGTTCCCTCTTGCCTACTTTAATCAGAAAATCTCTTCCTTTATTGGTATAATATAGTTGAATTGCATGCTTAAAAAATATTTGAGGACCAATGATCTTAATGATCCAGAAAGATCTTTGAAGTTTTTTTTCCCAAGACTAGAGCTAATTTAGTAAGCATAGGAAGAGTGGGTTAAAAGTAAGGTGAAACTGAAATTCTGTGTTATCCCTCACCATCATTTAATTCTTTGATTTACCTCAATAAGATAACCTCCTAGCTCTATACCTTCAGATCAACGAAAAATGGGCTTTAAAAGAAAATTTCTGGCCCTGGCTTTGTGGCTCAGTTAATTGGAGCATTGTCCTGTACACCAAAGGTTGTGGGTTCAATTCCTGGAAAGGGCACATATCTAGGTTGCAGTTTCGATCCATGGTTGGGGTGCACGCAGGAGGCAACCGATTGATGTTTCTCTCTCCTTCTCCCTTCCACTCTCTCTAAAAAAAAAGTGAATAAACATTTCCTTGGGTGAGAACGTAAAAAATTATCTTTCTGATCTCTTTTCAAGTTGAATAAGCTTTTTTCCTGCCTTTCTCACCAGGTATATGTGACCGCTGAGAGCCGCTTCAGCACCTTGGCAGAGCTTGTCCATCATCACTCCACAGTGGCTGATGGGCTGGTGACAACATTGCACTACCCCGCACCCAAGTGTAACAAGCCTACAGTTTACGGTGTGTCCCCCATCCATGACAAATGGGAAATGGAACGAACAGATATTACCATGAAGCACAAGCTTGGGGGTGGTCAGTACGGAGAGGTTTACGTTGGCGTCTGGAAGAAATATAGCCTGACCGTTGCTGTGAAAACATTGAAGGTGGGTTGCTGAGAATCACAGTGCTTAGGCATTTTCTTCTCTTATGCTGAATCACTTGAAAATACCAGCATGCCCTGCCCCTCTTTCACTGTGGAACGCTTTCCACCCACTGGTGCCACGCAGATCAGCACATGGTGATGATCAACCCTAGTGCCATTGCTGACAGTGCAGAGGAAGATTATTCATTGCAGTGCAGTGAAACCCACATATGGGGAATGTTTGTCTCTGGAGGCTGTTGATGGAGATCTTCGTGGGAGGTTAGAAGCAAATTACTAGTTAGCAAAACAGCTTGTTTTGCTTCCTCAGCACGACTCCTGCTGGACAGAATTCTTCATGCATTGTCTGAGGATCATGGGTACTCTCTCTGATTTGATTTTACCCTCCCCCCCTTTCCTGTCTTTCCCCCTCTCTCTCAAGAGAATAGATTACTACTTGTTCTTAATATTCACAGTAGTCTTTTTCCCTGTGCCAGCTCTCCTCTTTAAGCATCCTGTCAGATTGCAGAGTTCTCACTCTCATCCTGTTCTCTGAAGATTCTCCCATGTGCCTTAGTGGCTCTGTCTAGGAATTGAGCCCGCAAACTTTGATGTATAGGACAAAGCTCCAATCACTTGTAAAGGCTGCTCTTCAGCTCTTGAGTCGTGGTCAGTTCTTTTCAGCAAGTGTTTATTAAGCATATTTTGAAGTCTTGCAAGCATGCATTGCTCCTTAAAGAATTTGTCAGGAAAACAAACATGTAAACTGCTAACTCTGTCTCCTCTTTCAAAGCTGAGTTGTCTTGGGACATAAACTGTCAGAGAACTGAGTTATCCAGGTCTCCAGTGTGTGTTTCAGCTGTGATAGGATGTGCTTGCTGAATTTTGCTCACCTTGCTAATTTTTACTCATTTCAAATATTGGATAAATTTAACAATATTTTTTCTTTCTTAATTGGCCTTCTGTAGAGCATTATTAAGTTATAAGATTCTCGACGTATATGTTAAAATACTCAAAAGATGCCATTTTTTAAAGCTGAAGTTTTTCACCCTGGCCAGTGAGTTCAGTGGTTAGAGTATCAGTCTTCGCACTGAAGGGTCATAGGTTTGATTCCCAGTCAAGGACATGTAACTGGGTTGTGGGTTCTATCCGAGGCCCCAGTTGTGTGCATGTAGGAGGCAACCAATTTATGTGTCTCTCTCACATCAGGGTTTCTCTCTTATACTTCCTTCCTCCTCCTCCCTCCCACTCTCTCAAAAAATCAATGGAGCCCTAACCGGTTTGGCTCAGTGGACAGACCGTTGGCCTGCAGACTCAAGGGTCCTGGGTTCGATTCTGGTCAAGGGCATGTACCTTGGTTGCGGGCACATCCTCAGTAGGGAGTGTGCAAGAGGCAGCTGATCGATGTTTCTCTCTCATCGATGTTTTTAACTCTCTATCCCTTCCTTTCCTCTCTGTAAAAAAATCAATAAAAGTATTTTAAAAAAATCAATGGAAAAAATATCCTCAGTGAGGATTAACAACAATAAAACACGCCCCCCCTCCAAAAAAGCTGAAGTTTTAGGATTGCGAGTTTTTATAAAAAGATGGGGGTTCATTCCTCTTCTCTCTTTCTTTTTATTGTTCCCCCTTTTCCAGGAAGATACAATGGAGGTGGAGGAGTTCCTGAAAGAAGCTGCAGTGATGAAGGAAATCAAGCATCCTAATCTGGTACAGCTATTAGGTGAGGAAGCTTGCCTAAGCCATTGGTTTCCTCAAAGCTGCTTGTCCCTCAACACCCCATTATCTCTAAATCCTCCCTTAAATCACCATGGTGGAAGCTCCAAGTGTGAATCTACTTCAATAAGTGGTTATTTTAATCAGCGGGCTCTATGTTTAAAAGTTGCTTAAGAAACAGTGGCCTGGATTGATTACAATGTGTAAAACTACCTAGTTTGTGGTGATTGCCCCAGGTTCAGAATCATTTAAAATGATTCCAACTAAAAAAAACTATAATAAGCCCTGGCCGTTTTTTTTCCATCGTTAGAGCATTGGCCCTTGGACTGAAGGGTTGAGGGTTTGATTCCAGTCAAGGGCATGTACCTGGGTTATAGGCTCAATCCCTGCCCCAGTTGGGGCATGTGTGGAGGCAACCAATTGATGTGTCTCTCTCACTTCTATGTTTTTCTCTCTCTGTCTCTCCCCCCCGCCCCCTTCACTTTCTTTAAAAATCAATGGGAGAAAATATCCTTGGGTGAGGATTAACAACAACAAAAAAATCACAAAATAATTTCACAAAATAGACACTAAACAAAAGACTATTGAAAAGCAGATTAAAAATTGTGACCACACTCATCAGTTTACCTTGATCAGCTGAAAATGCTATTCTCTGGTAGATTGATTTCTCACCTGTTCAGATCACAAAGAAGTCTGTGTCTAAACCCTTTACCCTTTTCAAAATAGGGCCATGTTCTTTGGGTGTTCAAATTGAACCCAACTATCCCAAAGGAAATAGTTTCTTGTTGGTTCTTTACAAGGAATCTGCCATGTATTTGACTATGGAAACAATTATAATCTAATAACAAAGTATTACTCAGGCTGGGCTCACATAGTCTTCAACATATGCACAGTTGTGGTTACTTTAGACTAGTGACCCGGTGCATGAAATTTGTGCACATTAAAAGCTAATTAATTAGAGGAAATATTTTAATATTTGCTATTTGCCCTTTCTCTATAATAGAAGTGTCAGAGATGAAAGAAAATTAATAAAATGTATATGAAAATCTTCCTGTCAGAGTCTGGGGTGTGCCACGGGAACCAGAGTCACGGGGGGTTTGGCCTCAGGTCCTCTGGCCCAGCACCAGAGCAGGGGTCGTGGCCTGAGGTACCCTGTCAAGCCCCATCAGGGGGAGGGTGCAGCCTCAGGTCCTCTGCCCTGGCCCAGCACCACGCAGCCTCAGTTCCTTGCTGATTGCTTGTTAAGTCTCATTATGGGAACTTGGCCTCCGCTGTGGGCACAGCCATCTTGTGTTATGGAATCCCTGCCTCCGCTGTGGGCACAGCCATCTTGACCGTTATGGAGCAACAGTCAATTTGCATATTCCTTCTTTATTAGATAAGATCCTTAGCACCTAGTGGAGAATGGAAATCATGGGCATATACAGAACTCTAGAAATTTTGGTCTTCTGACCCCTTATGGAATTAATATAAGTAACTCTGCTTTTTCCCTCAGCAAATACTCAAAGGCATATGAATTTCCAGAATTATGTAATGGAAGTAGAGACTCCCTTATCAACCATCTTCTTTACTTGGCTATATTATTGTCAGAGAATGTGATGGCAAGAAGGGAAAAGATTACTGCCAAATAAGATTTTTTAAAATTGTTGATTAATTTTGTCAAAGTTGTTTGGAATGTTTGAATATAGATTAATAAAACAAGCTTTATTCTTGAATTCTCAGGTGTGTGTACTTTGGAGCCACCATTTTACATTGTAACTGAATACATGCCATATGGGAACCTCCTTGATTATCTCCGAGAATGCAACCGAGAAGAGGTGACTGCAGTTGTACTGCTTTACATGGCCACTCAGATCTCTTCGGCAATGGAGTATTTAGAGAAGAAGAATTTTATCCATAGGTGTGTAAACCTGAATATTGTCTGTGATTAACCAGGAAGCTACCTTGCTTGTCATGCAAATAAAGGGAAGAAGGCAAGAAGCTCTCCAGAAATTTCCAGATGACTCAGAAAAGGAATTTCCCATTCACAGGGCCTCTTATGATGTCATTTCCAATTTATAAACCTATGTGCTCTGATTAAAGTGTTAATGAGAGGCCTTTGCTGTTCTCAAAACAGGTTTTTATTTTGCCCAGGACTATATTCAATAGCTTTTTGCTCCATCTAGTAGCGTATTTAAAAAATAGCTTTCTGTCTTAGTAAAGAACTTCAACACTTAAAGAAAAGTATCTGTTGCGCACCTCTAAAACCTATCCCAGTGTGCACTTGACTCTGGAACAACATGAGTTTGAACTGTGAGGGTCCACTTATACACATTTTTTCCAACAACTATGTATAGTACTGTAAATGTATTTTTTCTTCCTTACGATTTTCTTCTCTCTAACTTACTTTATTGTAAGAATCCATACATAGCTGACAGTAGTTAACTACTTTAGTAGCTGAGTTTTTGGGGAGTCAAAAGTATACATGGATTTTTGGCTATGTGTGGGGGTATTGAGGGGGTAGAGAGGGTACCTCTAACCTCTGCATTAAGTGTCAGCTGTACTTATGAATAGAAACTCGTTTTATGAAGCCTGCTTTATTCCAGTATCATGTATCTGCCTCTTGATAAGTACTCTACAAGTGTTATATAATTAGTGATTTTCTACCATGTTAGCAATTATCATAAAAACCTACCATATCTGTTAAGCACTTATAAACTCTGCTTGAGGCACAAAGAACCAAGTATAGAGCATTCATGGTCACTTTCCACCTTATCCGAATAGAATCACATTAGGGTTGGTTCTCTTTCCTGCAGAGATCTTGCAGCTCGGAACTGCCTTGTGGGAGAAAACCATGTGGTGAAAGTGGCTGACTTTGGCTTAAGTAGATTGATGACTGGAGACACCTACACTGCTCATGCTGGAGCCAAGTTTCCTATTAAATGGACAGCACCAGAGAGTCTTGCCTACAATACCTTCTCAATTAAATCTGATGTCTGGGGTAAGGTTGGAAGGGACTTATTTCTGTATGTTATTTTCTTTATATAAATGCTCTTCATTCTCTAGAGCTTATCTTTTACATGATCAGACTCCTCTGCCTTTACCCCCACCTCTTCAATCATTCATCAAGCATTTATTAAATACCTATTATCAGGCATTGTGCTAGGTGCTTGGCATAGGAAGAAGTGTAAAGAAGAAAATGAAGTCCTGCTTCAAAGAGCTCGCAGTCTAGACTCTCATGTTGCATTGGAGTTCTGATGATCCTTTAAAGCTCCCTGTTTTCCACAGTAGGTATTAGTGCTTGTTTCCAGAGCACTAGGACAAACAGAATAGCATCCTCTTTTCAGGGAAGGCATGCTGAAGTTCCAGCTAGGTTTATCTTGGTAGCTACTGCCATGAACTGGTACAAGCCCAGTGGACTGAGCTAGTCCGGAAATTTGGATTGTGGGCCAATAGAAATAATTGCAGGATTCTAAGTCACTCTACCAGAAATCTCAAACTCAGAAATAACCTGTGACAAGATCAAGCAAATATTTTCCTACTGTGAATTTTATCTGATTTCAAATGAGTTCATTTTTATATTTACTCCTCTAATATTAGCTGACGTAAAAACTGTGAAACTCATTAATTAGATCATAGATTATTCTAAGAATAGTTTGATTATGCCCCAGACTTCTTGAATGGTCATAGTTTATTTTCCTTCATTGTAGTAAAGGAAGTCTAAATTAAAGGTGGGAAATACCTCAAATGTTCCCATCGTAGTTATCTTAGGAGGAATACTTTTGGTAATTGAATATTATCCAAAATTTGAAAGATAATTACCTAGGGTGTAAAATAATAATAAATCAGAGGAGAAACATGAAGCTCTTTTTTTTGTCCCTTATGCAGCTTTTGGGGTACTGTTGTGGGAAATTGCTACCTATGGAATGTCACCATATCCAGGTATTGACCTGTCTCAGGTCTATGATCTACTGGAAAAGGGATATCGAATGGAACAGCCTGAAGGATGCCCCCCTAAGGTTTATGAACTTATGAGAGCATGTGAGTATTTTTGCATATTTTAAGTTTAAGGGTCTGAGTCAGCATATTTGGGATGAATAGCAAAATTAGAAACATTTTTTTCCTCATAATGTTAGATTGAATCTAACCACATGGCATATAAAGAGTTGGTTTATTGATATCTATACCATTGAGTCTTACTGGAATCCTAAGACTCATTGTCCATGGCTGAAATGTTGAGTCAGTTTCCCAGAAACACTTGCACATTTAATAGGATAATAAGAGCTCTGTCCCTGTGGCTCAGTTGGTTAGAACATCGTCCTATACACTGGAGGTGGCAGGCTCAGTTCCCAGTCAGGGCACATATTCAGGTTGTGGGTTCGATCCCCAGTCAGGGCACGTTTGGGAGGCAGCCAGTCTATGTTTCTCTCTCTCTCCCCCCTCTCTCCTTTCCTCTCTTTAAAAGTCAATTAAAATATTTTTTAAAATAGAATAATAAGAAATTGGGTTTGGAGTTAGATAGGAGAGGACTGCTTTCAACTAGATGGAAATGATTGCTAAAGACTAGATGTAGCCCTAACTGGTTTGGCTCAGTGGATAGAGCGTCGGCCTGCAGACTCAAGGGTCCCAGGTTCGATTCTGGTCAAGGGCATGTACCTTGGTTGTGGGCACATCCCCAGTGGGAGGTGTGCAGGAGGCAGCTGATCCATGTTTCTCTCTCATCGATGTTTCTAACTCTCTATCCCTCTCCCTTCCTCTCTATAAAAAATCAATAAAATATATTTAAAAAAAAAATAAAGACTAGATGTACATAACCTCAGTGATTAATAAACAAAGCACCCGCCCCCTTGAAGATGGAAGGTGGTAGTAAACTGAAGTTGTGTTTGAGCATAAATCTTATTTTCTCATTGAGCATTGGCATTGCCTGCTGCCCTGTCTTCATCAAATATGAACTGCAAGCTCCTCCTCTCAGATAGTCCGTTATATTTCTGAATATGTACAGCTCCTGATTTCTAAGGTTAGAGTGAGTTTGAAGACAGGTTTAACTTTCATTTTTCCAGTGAAAAAAACTTGCCATTTTCTAAATTATCTTCCCATCCCTCCTCACCCCTATGTAGAGGGAATAGGAGCAGAGGCTGCATAGAGGGACTTGCCCGAGGAAGTGGGTTCATTATCCTCTGAGTGGAACTGAGAGGCAGCGGCCTCACTATCATTGTGAACATGCTGCAACTCTGCTTTAAGAGGCACACGTCCTGATGCAGGGGACCCACTGTCAAGCATGCCACAGGCTGTCCATTCCTTCAGGGCTTCAGCATTTCTCCTTTTGTTACCTAGGCTGGAAGTGGAGCCCTGCTGACAGGCCCTCTTTTGCTGAAACACATCAAGCTTTTGAAACCATGTTCCATGACTCCAGCATTTCCGAAGGTAGGAATCTGGTAGTTTATTGGTGGCTAGCTCTGGATAGTGATAATATTTCAAAAATGATGGACTTTGGTACCTTGGGACTCCATTTCAGAATACTGAATTAATTCTTGGCCTTCATTCTTCTTGTTTTGCTTTTTTATTTTCTGCCTTTTTTAATGTCTTGTGCTTCTGTCATTTTTAATATTGAAAGTATACTTTAATTGCAAATTAATTCAGTCTCTTCATAAAGAGAGTAAGTTCAGTAGTTCTTTAAGCATTAACACTTATGTAGGGAAGAGAAGGGAAAAAACATGAATCTGAAAAATATTCCAACTCCTTGAACCATACCAGCAAAGGAGAAACAAGTCACAAGAGCAATATCCAGAAATTTTATTTCTAAAAGTAGATCCCAAGGAAATAATTAAGGGTGTGAACAAAGATTTAACTACAAGAATATGCCATCAGACTATAGTTTATAATACTGAAAAATTAAGAACAATTTAAATATCTAGTGGGCTATTAATTATCATATTCATATAATTAAATATTTAAAATGATATTCTTGAATTGACATGGAGAAGAGTTTAGAATGAGCATGTTAAGTTATGCTGTGAACAGTGAGATTCCTTATCTAAAAACAACAATATGGACACACATAGGCAGTTTTCTACTTTTGTGTATACTGCTTCTAAAATTGTCAGCAAAAGTCAAACAATAAACTTGTTATAAAAAGAGACTTTTCCTAAAGAGCTAAAACCACAACATTCTTAGTTAAACTTGCCTTTTAGACACTTTGATATAGTTCCAGAGTGTTATACATATTTCTTAAATTTTTCCTTTCCTTCATAATTGAACATAGAACTTACTGCTTAAGTTCAAGTTTTAAAATATTAGAAGAAGTCGTCAAGCAAGTTGATTTTTGTCTGCTTTCCTCAGTGATTTATCATGTCTAGGTAAGAAGAAAGGGAAAAGTATAGCATCAAATTTAATAGTAAGTATTTACATTCTAGTTCTTTGATGTATGGAATTCCTACAGGTTGGGGAGGGCACAGCTGGCCCTTGGGCAGCTGCTACCACGGAGCTCTCTGTGTGCTTCTTTCCTGTGGTGGCAAAGTGGGAGAAGTCATGAATATCTTTGGTACTTTTGTGCCAGCTTTTAACCTCTGTTGAATCCTGAGTTAAATATTTCTGCTTCTTTTGAAAATGTTATATCCTTTTAGAAAATCGGCCCTTATCACTTTAAGGCTAATTTCAATTCACTACTGCTAAATAAGAAACTTAACGTTATTCAACCCATAATTTTAAGCATTTAATCTGTGGCAAGGACTATACTAGATCTGAAGACACAGCTTCTACCTTTAAAGGATGTACTTACTAGTTGTAAGTGAAGGAAACCTTTAAGTAATAAGAGGAGGATGTATTGGCTTATAACCAAACCATGGAAAAATGGGGATGGTGCTAATCTCAGAGTCAGTTGAAGCCATAGACTCATGTAGCTTTAGGTCTTCCTCCTTACACCTTCCTCTTTCCCAGAGCCACTCGCACGCAACATCTCTTTACTTTTGCTTCTATGTTGATCTCTTCCTCAAAATCCTCTAAGTGGTTTTGGACACAGTTGTCAGTATCCTTGAGGTAATGTCTGTCTCCTAGCTGTTTGTATAGCAGTGTAAGAAGAAAATCGTATTGGTTTGTATTATGTGCCATTTATCCACTCTTGTGGGATGCTAATTTTTAAAAATAATTACCAGCCTGGCCATTGTGGCTCAGCAGCTGAGCATTGACCCAGAAATCAAGAGGTCACTGGTTTGATTCCCGTTCAAGGCACATGCCAGGTTTGTGGGTTCAGTCACCAATAGGAAGCACTGATCAGTATATTCCTCTCTCGTTGATGTTTCGTTTCTATCTTTCTACCCCTCTCCCTTTCTCTCTAAAACTCAATAAAAACAGCCCTATCTGGTTTGGCTTAGTGGATAATGTGTTGGCCTGCAGACTGAAGGGTCCTGGTTTTGATTCTGGTCAAGGGCACATGCTTGGGTTGCAGGCTCGATCTCCAATAGAGGGGGCGTGCAGGAGACAGTTGATCAATGACTCTTATCATTGATGTTTGTATCTCTCTCTCCTCCCTTCCTCTCTGAAATCAATAAAAATATATTAATAAAAAACACCTCAATAAAAACATTTAAAAATAATAATTACCAAAAGAAGTTATAAAGTAATTACAGAATTTCACAATTTAATTGAGTCTACAGGCTTCATTTTTGTTTAGAAATGAACAGCAAATTATGTATTTGCCTCAGCAAAAGCCACAGAAAGCCATATCCAGGTTTAGTCAGCAAAGGTCACTAATGGGTCAACTTTTTTCAAGACTCCCATTTGCATGAAATGGAATATATCTACCCCCCTTTTTAGTATAAGGAGCAACCGAAAAATAAAGTTATCTGTAGACATCTGTCTGCTTTGTTCAGCTTCTGAATAAGGACTAGTAAGCAAGGATAGCTAACTGACTAGTACGCATATGAAGCCATGCTCAATATCATTCCTCACCAGAGAAGTACAAAATAAAACAATGAAATCCCTCTACATACCTACCCCAGAATGGCTAACAGTAAAATCAAACAAAAAACCTCATAACATAAAATGGGCGAGTATGCAGAGTAACCAGAATTTTATATGTTGCTAGTGGGAGTGTAGATTGGTACAGGCGTTTGGAGAGATAGTTTGACAGGAAAAAGCTGAATTTATATTCACCTCATGACCGACCACTCATCCTGCTTATGCAATTGTGAAGCAGAAGATGTAGCAGAATGGTCCCTAACAATGTATTCATAATAGCCAAACATTAGAAACAAATAAGTGAATTTTGGTATATTCATTCTCACATTTGAACAATACAGAGGAATGAGGAAAAACCCTGCTACACGCAACAGTATTGATGAATCAATCCACAGGTGTAATGTTGAGCAAAAGAAGCCAGACAAGAATGGAGTGCATCTCTGTGGTCCATTTATACATCTTAGTACTCTCCAGTTCTTCCGCAGTTGTACGCCTCTTCTGAAAAGAACTCCTTCGCTCGGTCATGAAGTTGTTCTTTTCATCAGTCTCCCTGTTTTCCTCACAGAGGTAGCTGAGGAGCTTGGGAGGGCCGCCGCCGCCTCATCTGTCGTCCCCTACCTGCCCCGATTACCTATTCTTCCTTCCAAGACCCGGACGCTGAAGAAACAGGTGGAGAACAAGGAGAATATCGAAGGGTCCCTAGATGCCACCGACAATTCTGCTTCCAGTTCAGCACCAGGTATGGGTCCCAAGGCAGGCAGAGTCAGGCTGGCTTGTTTAAAGAATCAAGTTTAAACTGCTTCTGTTCCCGCTTCCCTGCCCATCTTCCCCGAGGAAAGTGTGGCTGGCACCCATTTTACCTACCACTCTCGTCCTCAGCTCTGCATCAGTGTGAGGAGTCTTGATCTATCCACTCCGCATGCAGCTGTGCCTCCCACTCCATTCGCTTAGCTCCAGATTCCCAGATACTTAGCTTCTTTGCAGTTTTGACAAACGCTTCTTTAGTGAACCTGATAATTGAGGGCAGTTTGTATGGTAGCTTTTGGAGAAAAGATGAAGGCCAAGGCAGACACCAGCAGGGTTTTTCTTTCCATTTACATCCAATATCACATTTGGAATACTGATTAATGTGAAAGGATAATGTATGTATTAGTTTCCTCTGAGTCCGGCTATCGCCTGGCATTTAATAGATGCTGACAAAACTCTTAGAGTTCAGCCTTAGTAACTCAAGTGTAATGGAGTGCCTCCTTGTCTTTCACCTTACTGATTGGCCGTTTCTCCTCAGGGTTCATTAGAAGTGCACAGGTCCCCAGTGGGTCCCCAGCACTGCCTCGAAAACAAAGGGACAAGTCACCCAGCAGCCTCTTGGAAGATGCTAAAGAGACGTGTTTCACCAGGGACAGGAAGGGAGGCTTCTTCAGCTCCTTCATGAAAAAGAGAAACGCTCCCACACCCCCCAAACGCAGCAGCTCCTTCCGAGAAATGGAGAATCAGCCCCACAAGAAATATGAACTCACGGGTAACTTCTCATCTGTTGCTTCTCTACAGCATGCTGATGGGTTCTCTTTCACTCCTGCCCAGCAAGAGGCGAATCTGGTGCCCCCCAAGTGCTATGGGGGGAGCTTTGCACAGAGGAACCTCTGTAATGACGACGGTGGCGGGGTTGGGGGCAGTGGCACTGTGGGGGGTGGGTGGTCTGGCATCACAGGCTTCTTTACACCACGCTTAATCAAAAAGACACTGGGCTTACGAGCAGGTAAACCCACAGCCAGTGATGACACTTCCAAGCCTTTTCCAAGGTCAAACTCTACATCTTCCATGTCCTCAGGGCTTCCAGAGCAGGATAGGATGGCAATGACCCTTCCCAGGAACTGCCAGAGGTCCAAAATCCAGCTGGAAAGGACAGTGTCCACCTCTTCTCAGCCAGAAGAGAGTGTGGACAGGGCCAATGACACACCTCCCAAAAAGTCAGAGGAAGGTGCTGCTCCAACCAGGGAGAGACCAAAAGCCAAACTTTTGCCCAGAGGAACCACAGCTGTTCCCCTAAGAACCCCCTCTGGGGACCCAGCCATTATAGAGAAGGACTGTCCAGGGGTGGGAGCAGCTGGAGTGGCAGCTGCCCCAAAGAGCAAGGAGCGGAATGGTGGGGCACGACTTGGCATGGCTGGAGTCCCAGAGGATGGCGAGCAGACAGGCTGGGCTTCCCCAGCCAAGGTTGCAGCCATTCTCCCCACCACTCACAACCACAAAGTGCCCGTCCTCATCTCCCCCACTCTGAAGCACACTCCGGCCGACGTGCAGCTCATTGGCACAGACTCTCAGGGGAACAAATTCAAGCTCTTATCTGAGCATCAGGTCACATCCTCTGGAGACAAAGACCGACCCCGACGGGTAAAACCAAAATGTGCCCCACCCCCACCACCAGTGATGAGACTACTGCAGCATCCGTCCATGTGCTCAGACCCCACGGAAGAGCCAGCAGCCCCGGCTGCCGGACAGCCCACATCAGAAACACAGGAAGGAGGGAAAAAGGCAGCTCCAGGGGCAGTGCCCACCAGTGGGAAAGCTGGGAGGCCTGTGGTGCCTCCACCTCAAGTGCCTCTGCCCACATCTTCCATCTCGCCAGCCAAAATGGCCAACGGCACAGCAGGTACTAAAGTGGCTCTGAGGAAAACCAAACAGGCAGCTGAGAAAATCTCCGCAGACAAAATCAGCAAAGAGGCCCTGCTGGAATGTGCTGACCTGCTGTCCAGTGCCATCTCAGAACCAGTGCCAAACAGCCAGCTGGTGGACACTGGGCACCAGCTGCTTGACTACTGCTCAGGCTACGTGGACTGCATCCCTCAAACTCGCAACAAGTTTGCCTTCCGAGAGGCTGTAAGCAAACTGGAACTCAGCCTGCAGGAGCTGCAGGTGTCTTCAGCCGCCGCGGGCGTGCCCGGGGCAAATCCTGTCCTTAATAACTTACTATCATGTGTACAGGAAATCAGCGATGTGGTGCAGAGGTAGCCACTGTTGGCCTGCGGGAAGAGGCACACATTTCCAAGGGGACAGGGGAAGGGACTTGTTTTCCTGTGTTCTTTTCAAAAAATGAAAGACTGATACTTGAGTGTGTTTATGTGAAGTACCTCAGCTCTCTGAGATCTCACGTTTACAGGTTCATCTCAAAAATAACAAAAAGCCAAACTCATAGGAGAGGGAAATTGGAGGGTGCTGGGTGGTGGTGGACAGGATTGGAAGCTGCACTGGAATATCAGGGAATGTGTGTACATGGTGCCGTGAAGAACCAAATCCAGCCATTCTGACCTGGAATGATGCCAGGTGGTTAGAGAGAGCTGCCCTTGGCCATGCCAGGAGACCCAGGCGGGCCTGGCTGCAGCACCTGTCTGTCCTGCACAGAGGGAACTGTCTTAGGGCTCCAGGAGGTACTAGTGATTATGTTCACCTCACCCAGGGAAGTCAGTGGAACAGAAGAAAGGAAAGCTGGGAAGGTGCTAAGTGAAGTTTCATCCAAGGCTGTTGGAAGCAGCTATTAGCCTTGCTTCCCCAAGGTCACTTGCTGCAGTAAGAACCACAAATCAAATTGCTGGAATAACAAAACCGGGAAAGGTGGCCCTGTCTGTTGCTCCTCTCCTGTTTTTCATTACTGTGTTAATTGGAGCTGGAAGTAAAGAAATCTAGGAAGTACAGTCAGGGAGCTTGAAAGCTCCTAAAATCTCACATTGATCAGCACAAGTCACTTCTCCCAGTCTGGTGTGTTATTCAGGATTATAGGGGTCTCCAGTGGTTCTTCTCTGCCCCCTGCTGGGAAGGCTGTCTTCCTTTATTCCTGACTCTTCCAGGCATTAACCAACATTGATTTTGAAATTAGTGGTCATGGACAGGTTCTCACAGGGAATCCTTTTCTGATACAGTGCCCCTGCATACTGACATACTAGTCAAGGACTTGGGGAGCTGTGTATTTCATTATCAACTAAATATCCAAGAAAGGGGCTCTTCTTGGAACCCAACAGCCAGGCCCAGAGACCTGTGACTGAGGAGAAGCTGGTTTGGTCCTAGTGGCTGTTTCTCTGTACCTCTCCCTTCCCTCATCACCTTAGACCCAATTTGGGTAGAAAGTAGAGAGAAGCACACACATACACTCTGGAGTTCAAATGAATCACCCTAAATTATTCTCACATGCCTTTCTCCTTTCACAGTCCCCCTCCCTCAATCGTTGTGCTTGTTTGTAAAGATCACATTGGGAATATTCTTTGATAATTTATTTTAATACCATATTTTAAGAGTGTATAACTGAAGGAGCACGTCATTTCTAGGGAAAACCAATTATATCCTGGAAATCTAATGACTTAACCCTGAAATATATTTTGCCTTTGAAAAATAGGCCTTTTCCTTCCCTACTCATTCATAATTATGGAAGTTAATTAGTATCCCAGGGAGCGGTATCTAATAGGTAGATGTTATTAATATTCTCAGTATCAGGTCTAATCCCAATTACCACTTCATTCTGTTTTTAAAGCTTTGTGACTCCCTCCCCCAAGGAGAACCCAATACAAAAAAAATAAATACATTATTTTTTTCCTTCCAAAGGAATATTAACTTAGGAAGATAGGAATTCAGCACTGGTGAGCAGTGAATTTTCTTCCTGCTTCTGTCATCGATCCACTGTCAAGCCACAGCCCCATCTCTAAATCTGTTAAATGAAGGTAATGATACGTGTTCTCATGGGTGTTTCACTCGTAAGGGTGTAGTTCTCCCTCTGAGAGCCTCCCTGCAAAGCTGTTCAGTGCAGTGGTGTTATCTTGAATGCTTTTCAGTCTCTTCTGTGCTCATTAGCAAGTCATGAAATTTAGAGCTGTTGAGATTACATTAATTGGGCTAGAATACTAATAGGGAAAAACTATGTTTTAGACAGAGTTTGACATCTTTGACCAAGGAGGACATTTAGTTTTTATCAGAAAGAAAGGAAACCTTGATTCTTATCATGGGTGCTCCAAAGGAGGCCCAGGCCCAGGGAAGGGTTTGAAGGGAGGGGACAGGCCTGGGCATTCCTTGCTGGGGTGGTGGTCTCTGTCTGACACCGGAAGATGCAGCATAGGTAGCTGGTGATGTGCTTAGTCTCCCTGCAGCCGTTGGAAGAGAAGCTAGAGTTCCTTTCAATGTGGATATAAAGACCAGCAGTCCCGCTCCTATCTCCTTCCTAGCCCTTCATTATACACCTCCATAAACTTGAAATCGTTTTAGCAATTAGCCTTTTAAGGGTGGGGCAGGGAAAGCTAAAACTTTAGATTATTTTATGCTGCTTATTAAGTTTATCCTGTCATTATGGGATGCAAGTTGAGGGACTATAATTGTTTTTCAGGGGATTTTTTTTTTCTAAGCAAGGGATCTTTCATCGAGAGCTCTGAGAATAAGCCTTGGAGGAACACTACTGAGTGTATTTAAGCTCCAGATTTCTCATCAAAATAGTCTTGAGGGTGGGGGCTGTGTCTTACTCAGGGGTGGCACCTGGCTCTATCTTGCCTACAGTAGGTGCTCAGTAAGTTAATGAATTGAGTTTTCGCAACACTGTCAATAGCATTGACTTTTGCAGCACCCCCATCCACATGATGCTTGAACTGTGGAACTTCAGGAGTTGAGAGCTCAGGGTTACGGTTAAAGAGGCACTGTCAACTTATAAAAGTCTAATAGAGGTTTTTCCTTTTTCTACTTGAAAAGGACCAGATTTAAAAAATAACCTTATGTAAATTTAAAAGTTTGAATTCAAAGCAGAGAAAACTGCTTTTTAGAAATTAAAAATGTAGTTGAATTCTAATTGGTTTAAAAGCAAAGCAGAGAGCAGGAGCAAAAAGACAATGTTGAAAACTTTCTAAAGTCATATATATATACACACATATACACACACATACATGTAGATATACACACATTATATATACACATACATGCATGCACACATGCATATACACACACATATATACACATGCACATATATACATGCATACATGCATATACACATACATACACACATATATACATATACACACATACATATATATACACACACATATACCCCTTTGGGCTACGACAGTTCAAACCCTTTCATGTACAGATAATATAATTTCAGCGTAGATTTCCTACCTTAAAATGCAATATTTTGTGTAGGATACATCTTTATTGTGCTTTACATGAAGTATTTTCTTAAAAGGCTTTGTGTAAAATTAAAATGTGTATATTTTCTATTGGCAGCCCTCGTAATTTTCAGAGATACAGCCTTAAAAAAATGGGCCCTACGAAGTTCTTTCAGTGTTTTTCCAGATGACCTCTGCACATTGAGGTCTTTACGTGGAGCCACTTGCCCAGCTGCATTTTGGGTTTTAAATTAGAATTTTCTTACAATTCAATTGAAAGTTGGCTAATAAAATAGTGCCCATTTAATAAAAATATGCTCTGCTAAGGCATAGCCCATATTTATTTAAGTAACGTCATGGAGCTTTTGAGTTGAGGATAGACAGTGATTAAGAGTTTAGACTCTAAAGCCAGTCCAGAAGGCAAGTCATTTAATCGTCCTGAGCCTTAGTTTCCTCATTGGAAAACAGGGATAATTATAGTAACTACCTCAGGTTGCCATAAGGATTAAATGATAATATATGTAAGATACTTAGTTTCAGTGCCTGGCACATAATGAGCACTCCATAAATATTAATGACCACTATTAATAACAAACAGCCCAGTGATGCTTAGCCAGGAATGTGCAACAAAATCCTCTCCGTTTAAAAACAAAACAAAATCTGATGCACTGATCAGAACTCCCAGTGGGGTGAGGTCTCAGCCAGTGTGTTTTACAAGAACCCTGCCAGGTGTTTCCGACACTTGTCAGCATCCCACCTTTTCCCTGAGAGCTTAAGATTGGAAGAGAAGACAGTTACTTGCTCTGGATCTCAGCAGTTAATTAGTGGTAGAGCCAAGGCTGCATACAGTTCACTCTCTTGACTTTCTGGGGGTGGGGGTCCCTCCCCATTCCTGCTGCCTTGCGAGACAATGCAGAGAAAGTGGCTCAGATAGACAATCAGTCTGCGCAGTGCTGCACCTCTAAAGCACACGCTCCCAGCACCCTCTGACCTTAAGGGGCTTGAATGTTGAGTGATGGCAGTACTAGCAGAGCAGACAACCTGTAGACATCAGTAACTTAAACACTATGTGGAGTCATTCTTTGGGACAGATCTGCACTTTGTAATAAAGAAATAGCAACTTAAGTTCTAAAACCTTGTCCTACATTCCTCTTTCCTCAGAAAATAGCAACATGAAACTTTATTCTGTGCCATTTTAATGACGGGAATAACGTATATGAAAGCACTTGGAGGAAAAAGTATCAAGTGTAATATAACTATAAGGTCATATTATTAATGTCTATTTAAAAGTTAAAGCAGTTGGTTACATGCTGATCGACTTACAGGCTTTTATCTGGGTGGGACCTGAAAATGCAGATACGTAAGCAGTCGCCTCTGTAACCTAGGACATTTATAAATACGAAACTGCTGAATGACTATGAGCAGGTGTAGTAAGTGCTTTACTGAGATTGCAGCTCAGTGTTAAGTAACTTCAGAAAACGAGGGACCAACTTTCTGGTTTAATTGTCATCATTAAAAAGTAACAATGGGCACTTGCTCCACAACAGAGAAGCTCTCCCAGGCACCTGACTCAGGAAGAAGGGGGCCCTGTTGGTTGTGAACCTTTGTCCACTACATGTCCAGTCACCTAGCACCCTGAATGTGGCGGCAGCAGACACATTGCCTGCTGATGTTGACAGTGTCTTTTTTAACCTGTGTCCTGCGTGGGGTTTTGTTGTTGTTGTTTTCCTGCAGGGTAAGGGGTTTAGGGGTAAGAGGAGATTGGATGGCTATAGAACCAGAGCGTTTTAGGATTTCCTATCAGTTATAAATGAGCTGGACATTCATCATCCATGTTTTTTGTTTTTTTTTAAGAAGAGTAGCTGAACATAACTCACCTGTTAGATGATAAAATACCCCAGAGGAAACTGCATTGGTGGCCACTTTGACAGCTGCACTGTATTCTGACATCTCCTCCTCCTTTCCATGTTTGCTACTGATGTCATCGCTACTCTCAGGCTCTGCTCCCACACTGGGCTGACCGGGTTGTCTGCAGTTTTGTTCTTGATGATTTCTGGGTTTCAGCATCTTGCTTGCATTAATTTGGAATCCATCTCCCTGCCCTTAGCCTTTATGACCAGTCCTCTTTAAGAAGGTGGATCTCTAGACAGAAGTTTCTTTTTGTTTTGTTTTTTAAATATATTTTATTAATTTTTTACAGAGAGGAAGGGAGAGGGATAGAGAGAAACACCAATGAGAGAGAAACATTGATCAGCCGCCTCCTGCACACTCCCCACTGGGGATGTGCCCGCAACCAAGGTACATGCCCTTGACCGGAATCGAACCTGGGACCCTTGAGTCCACAGGCCGAGGCTCTGTCCACTGAGCCAGACTGGTTAGGGCTAGACAGAAGTTTCTTTTAATGTATTTGTTAATAGACTCCAGCTGTCTATATCTCTGTCTTAGTTTCTGTCAAGCCAGTAGCTCCGTTCTTTTGTAAATCCCTGATTCAGTTTGAGATTTGTGGGAGCAAGAGAGAAAGAGAAAGGCAACCCCAAGGGCACCTGACAATCCAGGGAAGTTGCTGGTCACCACAGCCTTGTCACAGAGGAGGGCCTTGGGCTGGTTCTAAAACATGTCCTACTGTTAACAGGATATTTATATCTTTGGGGTAGAGTTTCAGTTTTCCAACTCCCAGACTTAAAAAAAAAGCTAATGTAAGGCTTGCTTTTTCGGGCAGGTCGCTAGTGCCTGGCGTAACAATTACCATTTCCTGCGCTGTGACTGTGGGCCTCCGCTGCCCACCCCATTTCCTATATTACTGGGGAAGCATGGCGATTTCAGGCTTCTCAGTGACTGCCTTTGCTCCAGCCTGCCTTCCATGGAGTTTACTGCAGAGTCCCAAAAGATGAGCTTCTGCTCTGGCTCTGCTGCCTTTCACGCCACCCACCTGAGTACATGTTACATGTTGAAATAACATGTGTGCAGGATGACTCCGTGTCCCAGATCCAAAGGACATGTAATTGGGGAAGGCTTCACCTGTGATGATCAGGGTAGGACAGTCCCAAGCTTCTCCCCTAGGAAGGAGGCTGGCAGCTCCTCTTGCTTTTAGCCGACTTGGGAGTGGTGGCGATCACTCCGAGAGGATCGTACCTTCAAGGATGGGTTTCATGTGTTTTGCAGAAGAGACTTGTCATCCTAGTTGCAGTTGCAAGTTATTGAACTGGAGAAATGAACATGATGGTTGCAGGGCTCAGAGCCCTGGTCAGGGAGAGGCCCCATTTGGAAGTTCTCCCCTGACTATCTTGCTGGTGAGTGGGGAAAGGATGCTCTACTGCACCCTTCCCTCCCTCCAGGTCACTCACATTTGGCTCCTGTATACAATTATACATTTGAAATGTTTACCTCTAGAAAAAGTATATACTTCAACCACCTCATTGCTGAGCAAGCTGAACACAGTAGCAGGGCCTTGTTAACTCAACCCGCAGTCACAGGAGGTGTGTGAGCAGATCTTCAAACCTGCAGACCCTCTACATCAGGGGTGGGGAACCTTTTTTCTGCCAATGGCCATTTGGATAGTTATAACATTCGAAGGCCGTACAAAAGTATCAACTTAAAAAATACGTTGCTATGAAAAAGCTTCTAGATTTATTGAATTTGTAGTCCCGCCTGCGGTTGCCTTGGCAGGGCCAGACCAAATGGTGAGGCCAGCTGTTCCCCACACCTGCTCTGAGGAAAGGATGCTCCTGTAAGTTGAAAGACTAGACCAATACTATCCTCAGAGCATACCTTATACCGCCCTCTGTGTCTGTTCTTCTCTTCGTTCATTGTTGTACTGAAAGCAGCAAGTTTCTGGGTCCTACATGCCACTCTTACTTCTAAGCTGTACACACAGGGCTTGAGGTCTTAGAGCATTCAAGTTAATTTTTTTGGATATGGTGGAAATGAACTGTCAGATGCTAGCAGACTTAAAGGAAATATAGTGTGTCTGGTTGGAGCTTGTTTAGATTTGCTTCTGAGTCTTAAGATGGTTTTAAATCATGTGTTTAAGCACCATAAACTTTAGTTGGAGAATGGGCCTTCTGGTTAGTAAAATAACCATATGTATGGGTAGTTAATTTCAGCAATTATGACAATAACACAGGTATGCCAGATGTATTCTAGATTCAGAAGATACTGCAGGAGCGGCGTTGCTTCAGGTGATCCCTGTTGCATCTCAGCCGCTGTTCTGTATGGTTCAGAGTGGCAGCACTTCCCAGAGGCAGAGATGCTTCTGGTAGATGAGGCCTGGATTTCCTCCATTGGACAAGCTATTTTACATGGTGGCCACTGTTTTTGGAATTCTTTTATGAGAGAAATTTTCAGAGATTTGGAGAAGTCACCTTGATTAGGCTGACTGTCCTTCAGAGAAATCAGTATTCAGAAGCTAGAAAGGACAGTGAGGTACTCAGCTATTTAGGGCGTATGATTGAAAGCCCTCACATCTCAGTCTGTGTAGAGGGAACATGCCATGTCCACGTTACATGCGTGCACTTTGTCGTGCTCACTAAGGAAGGAGGGGTAAGAAAAGGAGTTAATCAGATCGCTCTCCGTGGTGAATAGAAGTTGCGCCCTGGTTGGTGTTTGCCGAGAACAGGCTGCCTGAGCTGTTGGTCTGTGCTCAGAGCCTGTCTCCTGGGTGTACCCCATACTCTTCTTTCTCTGCAGTTAGATTCTGTGACTATCAGTGGAGGAAACCAGCTTTATTTTCACTTAGCAAAAATAAATTTGAATATTTTGTGGTGGTTGACAGAATTTTGTCCTAAAACATAGGCTTCAGATTCTTTAAAACTTGTTCAACGTTTATACCAAAGGTCACGCTCTGCAGGTGCATGTGTGGTGGGTGCACATGAGGGTGAGGTCTGGAGGGCCTGGCACTGTGCACGTTGCTAAGGGGACACAGTGAGACAACACGGGGTTTAACTGAAAACACATCAGTCATGGGTCACACTGCTGGTGTCGTCAGGTGTTTGCTCTTGTTATTGTAATATATTTTCAGGTGTTTTGTTTTCTAATTTAATTCTCTCACCCTGTTGTCTGACTGTGAACTGCTAACAGTGTTAAACTTGATGTAAATAAATGAGGCCCTTGAAAGGGGAATGCTGTCCGCCTGTTGTCTCAAAAGGCTTGCCAACTTGTGTTTTATTTTAATAAAGGTTGCAATATTTTATTGGCAAAGGAGGCTTTTGATTGGAGTGTTTCTCCATCGTTTTAACTGACAGGGAATCTGAGCAGAATTTGTCTCTCTGTGTGGAATAGATGTCTGTAAGGTAAAGAAGCTGGGTTTAGCAATCATCCCTCTGGTACATGCTGTAGAATGTCCTCGTGGGGATGAATACTTCTCCTTTGATGGATTCCACAGGCATCGTCTGGAGCCCAGCTGGTATATCAGGTGGGTAAGTGTGTATGTATGTGTCTGCCTGTCCAATGTGAGGTGACTATAAAATGAGACGTAATTCTTCCCAAGTCCATTTTGAGGACAACTACAAGTAAGTTCTAAAAGTGTTTTGAGCCCAAGCAGCATGAAAAGAGTAAGTATAGAACCTCACAGGGAACATTCTGTTCTTTTTTGACTTGATTTCAGAGTCTTTTAACAGTGAGTCATTGCTTTTAGATGTCATGTTTTCATTAGGCAGTGGTTCTCAACCTTCCTAATACCATGACCCTTTAATACAGGTCATGTTGTGGTGATCCCAACCATAACTGTAATTTTGCTACTATTATGAATTGTAATGTAAATATCTGATATGCAAGATGTATTTAGGCGACCCCTGTGAAAGGGTCGTTCGACCTCCAAAGGAGTTGAGAACCGCTGTCATTAGGTAAGAGTAGGGTGTGCTCAGGGTGATGCTCCATGAGGTCATTAGTGGCTGTTAAACATCACCTTGTAAACCTCTCCACCTGCTTTGGCTTAGTTCAGAACCTTGTTCTAGTCTTCAGAGAAGGCAAGTTGTGCTCTTCGCCCTGCTTCGTATTACTGGGACATTTCCACACCTGAGGCTATGGCACTTGCTGAGGAAATCTATTTTATCCTTTTATTTTTGCAGAGGAAATCTGGAAATTATTTTAGAAACAAGTCATTGAAGCACAGGAGCTGGAGTCGACTGCCTGGGTCGAACTCCCCTCTCCTGGCTAGAGCTCTGTGACTTTCTAAAGACATTTCACCTCTCGGAGTCCAGTTTTATTAAACAGCGAGAGAGTTGGTCCCTAAGTCACAGTGTTCAAGATGATATAATGACTGTAAAGTGCTTAGCACAAGGCACAGCACACGAAAGTTCTCAAATGTTGGTCACCCAGCCAGGGCTTCAAGAACTAGAATGGAGAAGGGCAGCCTGGGCTTACAGTGTCATGTCAAAACTGACAACAGTTTTACTAAGTTTTTATTGCTCTGTTACCTGAGCACTTGATCAGTGTTAACCAGTTTAATCCTCACAGCAACCCTAATTGTAAGTTGTGCTCACTTGGACAAAAGTGGAAACCAAGATTATATTGGGGTTAACAGCTTCCTGCCATCGCAGTGGAATGTGGCTGAGCCAAGGCACTCGGGCCCACAGAAGTGTTCAGAACCACGGAGTTCCGCTGTTGACCTTGGTTCCCCGGCTGTAAGAGGTTTGGACCTATCGTTAGAACATGAGACATGGCTGGCCAGTGGTGAAACAATGTCAGCTGTGACTCAAACCTGATGCTATAGAATCCACCTCTTACGGTGTGGTGTGTATGGCAGTTTAGAGCTGGGTGTGTAAGAGCATCTGGTGGCCTGCACATCCCTCCCCAGATGCTCTACTCTAATCTGAGACAGTGAGGACACCGGCCCCATCTCACCCGTGCAGTTAGGTCAAGTTTACTTTCGTCCCATGAGTGGTTTGAAACTAACTTCCTTCAACCATTTATTTGAGTGTTTATTGGGGACCTGCTGTGGCTTGGGCTAGGTGCTCCCTAACCAGGAGGGAGCTCTTTGAGTGAGTGAGGACTATGAAGTGCCCTGTGGGGAGAGACAGAAGTCTGCCACTTCACCTGGGATCACGGGGCGACACTTGAGTTGATGACAAATCCAGTGACCTGTGTGTAATTCAGAATGTGTGGGGGTGAAACATGAGCACTCCTCAGTGTCTAGGGCACCGTGTACATGTGGACATTCAGTCCTCCCTCAAAAATGATTTTTCTCTTCAAAGCTGGGAGCATAGAGTGACATGTAAGAGCAATATGAAGGAAGCCTTTTCAGCACAAAGTTGAAGTAAACCGGCAGACCAAACATCTGGTGTCATCTCGGTGAGTCTCAGCATTCACTGGAGTTACCCCCTCACCACCCCCTCCCCGTCCCCATCAGCGTTATCTGGAATTTTGCTGAGTGAACAGGATTACTAGGCCCCATTAAGAAAATAGGCTGAAGGTTTTAGCAAAATAGAAAATTTTAATATTTACATATGGCACAATGATGTCAAAGGTCCCTAACTTTAAAAATATTTTTCTTAACCTGCAGAGCAGAAATCTCAGCCTACACTGACATGATTTTAAAATTATTCTGTGTGCCTTTTTTTTCCCAGCCCAAGGCTCTCCCCTGCTGTGCTCAGATACAAGCTGCTCAGCTTCCCTCGGAGTAACTATGTGAAAACTGGCCCCACCTACCACAGGTAAGAACTCCTTTTCCCTTCCTGTCACCGGGAATCCTGCAGCCTTAGGGCCCACACCCAAGTCCGAGCAGCTGCAGGCAAGAGCAGAGATGTTAAGAAGCCCCTGGGATGTGTTGCTCTCCATTTTGGAATGTGGCTCTGGCTTCTGATTTAAGGCCTGCCTTTTATACACCACGTGTGTGAGTGCTGAGCATCTGCTGACCCCAGGGTCCTATTAGCTTCAAGTTTTCATCTTGCTCTCAAGGCAGGAAATAGTTAATTCTCTGGGAAACAGATTTGCATCCCTGAGAAGAAAAGATTTGTTCCTCTTTGGGGACATACACCATCATCTTGGCAATTTCATCCAGTGCCTCTTCTGTATACAGGAGCTCTTGGCTCAGGAAAGCATCACGAGCACACAGCCTCACATGGTGGTACTCCAGCGGCAGGAAGGGGACAAAGAAGTCAATCAGGTTTTCCTTCACAAGGCGGCTATGGCCAAAGCCACTGTCTGAAATGAAGACCACAGTTACATGGGAACCTGAACCCAGCTGGGGTGTGAGGTATCATGACCCTAAGGCCTGGGCAAAGCTTGCTCTCGGGCCACTCCGGGAGGACTGTCTGCTCTAGAAAGGGTGCCATGGCTCACACTGGGTGTGTGCACAGATGTGGCAGAAGATAGAGCCACCTTCCCTCTGACAGGAGGCCTAGCACCAGGGTCCACGGGGCAAACTGCTCTCAAAACATCTTCAGAAAAGGAGTTGAGCTTTCTTGGCACTTTTCTCGTGCCTCCCTCAGGTTGAGATGACAGGGTGTGTCCTGTGGTCCTGAGTACCCGGTGGGAGTCAATTACCTGTGGACGCCACAATCTCAGCCTGGAGGTTGGACTCCAAATGTTTCATCGTGATATCTTCCCGGGACCATCCAGCCTTCAGCAGACCCAGGACCACCTCATTGATGATGTTGCCTCCAAGGTTACTAAAAGAGACAGGAGCTTGTTAACAGTTTTATCTTTATATTTAGGCTTCAAGTGGACGACCTGACACTGAGGCCACTGCACTGGAAGAATGGAAGCTGAGCTCTTCCTGCAAAGGTCTGTACAAAAGAGACACTGTCCTGTCTTGTCACCCAGCCTTCCTCCCTTTTGACAAACACAGACTGCTAGGTGCCGGGAGCCCAGAGGGGTGTTGAGGTTCTCTCCGTGTATGTGATTCCAGGCATGTGTGGCAAGTGCTAATGTAGGAGAAAACTTCAGAGGGAGGGGAAGTTTAAGAGGCACAACTCAGAGGACCCATGACTGAAGGCTAGGAGAGAGAAAGGTCATTAAAGAAAACACCCGTATGCCTTGAGCTGCCTTGCCCTAACAGAATTGGAATATAGAAAGATGGCGGCATGTGCCGATGACATTATTAGGCAACTAGAATTTCAGGTCTGAAGCACAAGAAAGAGGACTGGGTTAGAGATATGATGGAGAAATAGGGTGAGAAGAAATCTTAGTGCAAGTAATAGGGATGCTGGGAAGGAGGCAGGACACCTGGCGTTGGCAGTGCTGCCTCCTTCTCTACCCTCCACTTGGGCTCCTGTAGCTCCAAACCAACTAGGCTTTCCCTTTCCCAGGCTCTCCCTAGGAAGCTCTGACGGCACTCTGAAGCTCCCAGGTACATTAACTCAAGTGTCTGCGTTTGAGTGCGGCCTGTGTGCCAGGCTCTGGGGCACAGAGAAGCAGCTGACTGGTTTTCTCCATGCCTAGCAGGTAAGCTGACCATCTAGCCAAGTGATCCAGTGCCTCGTTGCCCAGATGGAGGGCCTGGCAGCAACAAGGGGAGTCCCTGTCCCGTTGCGTAAGTTCAGCTGCACATAGGGAAGCTTTTGCCCCCAGAGGTCGTATCTGCACACTCAAGTTTGCTGCACTTGCATCAGCTAAGACCATCAACAGCAAGGGGGCATATGTAGGACTTGCTTACGCAGCCCCAGGAGCACAGACAGATTCCACAGCCATCTACCTGACACGAAGTTTCTGGAGAGCAGGAGCTTAGGCCATAGCAGGCGCTCAGTGGATAGTTTTGTCTCCACTTCCTCCGAATTTCTCCTCTTCTTTTGTCCTGCAGCCATGATCTCACCACGACATAACCTGGGCCCCTTCTCTGTTCACTCCCCTAGTCCTTAGGAGCTGCTGTGCTGGCACCAACCTTTAGACAGGGGTTGCCTTCTCATCCTCCCAGGTCACCTGCCGACAGGGGTCTGAAGGGACTGGCCACCTCTAGAGACTACCCCTGGCTCTGGGGTAGGGCAACATGTAACTTACCAGCCCTCAGAGTCCAAAGGCCTTTCCAGAACGCTAATCTCTTTACAAATGAGGAAATGAAGATTCAGACAATTTAAGATACCCTCCTTAGGTTTCACACAGTCAACATATGTGCATTTTTTTCTTTCCTGGGGTACAAGTCCTTTCTCTTCTTGACAACAGTGCAGAGAGAACAGCCATTAATGTCCCTCTCTACCACTGCAGTGAGAAGTGGACAGTCCCTTTGCTCTCGGGAATTCCAAGGTCCTGCCTGTGGCCACCTGGAGCCTTCCATACTTGTAGAATAGGTGGAAGCAGGCAGTGTGAGTGTTCTGGCCCAGGAGACTCGGCTCTGAGGCAGTCTAGGCCTCCACACCCGACATGTCCTGTTTCAAGCACCACCTCCTCCCAACAGCAGCTCTGGGAAATTTTTCAGGATGAAATTGCTGAGTTGCTCAACACTAGAAGTTTGAATCAGCTGTGCTTTTCTTTCAGATAGAGGAGTCCTTACACATTCTAGGAATCAAGCCCAGAAACCTGTTAAAGAGAAAAACCAGAGTCACTGTGCTAAAAGCCCCATGGCACCAAGCCTGGACTTCTCTGGTCAGTACCAATGAGGTAACCTGTCACAGGCCCTCTTCTATCACCAACGAAAGCTGGCCTTGCCAGAAACAGTCCCTTGTTTTGCCAGCTTTCATGTCCTGCCCGGTTTTGCTTATAAAAAGCTTTTCCTTGTCCGCTTCTCAGAGCATCTCTATTTACTAGATGGGATGCTGCCTGATTCAGGAACTGCTTAATAAAGGTCTTTGAGCTCTTCAAAGAACTAAACTTCAATTGAATAAATTTAAGATTCCAATACATCGTCTTTCCCTTCCCATCACTAAACAACTGAAAACCTTCAAGGTTTAAAGGGTGGCAATCTTGCTGGCCCTTGGGTGGTGGTACCTAGCCCCTCTGCCACAGGTGTGGTGTCCTCCCTGAAGGCCCACAGGACACCTTTTCCCTGCCTCCACCATTCATGGTCCATCTGGGTGGGGGAAGGGGGGCGGCGGGGTTGGCGCGTGTCAAGACCAAAATATTAAAATGTCAAACATTTACATTTGTTTAGAGATACAGCAGGGTCACCTTAGAAATCCTGGCTCAGGTGCAGAGAACTGGGCTGAGCCCATGTGGAGGAACAGTCAGCTGAAGCCACAAGGCAGAGTTGGCTCAGGTGTAGTGGAGGAAGGAGAAGCTATGCACGAAGTCAAAGGATTTCTACAAAAGCATAAGAATCATGAGCTGGTCACCAGAACTCTTCCATGGGGGGTGGACTGGTGTCTGCAGCAGTTCAGAGGGTTCTCTGGACTCCCACCTGGCAGGGCTTAGGTGGAGATGCTGTGGAGCCTCCACGCAGTCTCAGAAGGTGGTAGTAACACAGAGCCAATCGTATCAGATCTTTCTGCTTTTCTCTTAAAAACCACCTTGGTCGGCCTCCTGCCCTCCACAGCTCATCCTTTACACTCTTCAAACCTGTACACACTCTAAGGCTGGGGAAAATCCCCTAGCAGGCATGTACTAGTCTGGGGAGGGAACAATTGGTTTGTCTCCCACTAAGTGCAAGAAGCGGCTTGTGAAGCATTCCAGTTGGGCCAACAGGGACCCAGATGTTGGGCAGTACATCCCCAAGTGGAGCCTCTATAAAATAAGAGACTTGGACAAGTTGATTTCTAAGCCTGTTTTCAGCATAGTTTTTCCAGAGCCTGGAGCACAAAATAGGAAAGGTCCTGTGTGGTGGGCTTGCAAATAGGGAGACAGAGCACTTCTCATTCAACACATGATCCCTGAATTTCAAACCAGTAACTTCCTCTCATGATCAGAGAAGAAAAAGACTTTCTAAGGATGGGGAGAGAACACACCATGTTGGCGTTAGTGGAAACTACCCTTTGGGTCTACATTAAGAATTTTCCAAGGTAGTTTGTACTTGTTTTGAACTAATTTGCTGACTTGAAAACTTAATGCCCTACTAAGAGGGGATTCCCAGTATATGAGTTACATTTCAAACTATATTACAAAGTTATAGTAATCAGAACAGTGTGATACTGACATAAAAACAGACCCATAGATCAATGGAATAGAACACAAAACTCAAACCCACGCGTATATGGTCAATATATGACAAAGGAACCAAGAATAATGAGGAAGACAATCTCTTCAATAACAGTGCTGGGGAAACTGGATAGTCACATGCAAAAAGATGAAACTAGACCAGCATCTTATACCGCACAGAATGGACTCAAAATGGATTAAATTCTTGAATGTAAGATCTGAAGCTCTAAAACTCCTAGCAGAAAACCTAGGTGGTAAGCTTCTTAATATTGGTCTTGGCAATGATTTTTTTGGATCTGACACCAAAAACAAAACAAGCAAAAATAAGTGCAACTACATCAGACTCAAAAGCTTCTGTACAACAAAGGAAACCAACAAAAGGAAAAGGCAACCTACTGAATTGGAGAAAATACTTGTAAGTCATATATCTGATGGGCTAATACCCAAAATATTTAGAGAACTTATAACTCCATAGCAAAAAAAAAAAAAACACATCCCAAACAAGCAGATTAAAAAATGAGAACATCTGAATATTTTTCCAAAGAGGATACTGATGGCCAATGGGTACAAAAAGATGCTCAACATCACTAATCCTCAGGGAAGTGCACAATGAGACATCACATACCTGTTAGAATGGCTGTTATCAAAAGGATGAGGTAAATGCTGGTGAGTAGGTGGAGAAAAGTGAACCCTTGTGTACTTGGTGGAGTTGTGGACTGGGGGTCTGAGGGGAATCCTACCATCCTGAGAACAATGCGGGAGGCCAGATGAGAGGCAACTGCTCTTCCCCACACCAGTCCTCTGAGTTTGTACTTAACTGGCCCTTGGGAGGAAGTGGGGACCACAGTCCTTCAGAAGTGCCCTGGGGGTAGAACTGGGGCAGAAGCTGGAGACTTAAGGCTCCCCACCCAGCGGTGACACCCCAAGCAGCTAGGTTTCTATGTTCTTGACTATAGGAGTTGTATTGGTTTTCCTTGTGGAAAAGGGTCTGCAGTGTAGGGGAGCACAGAAGTTCTCTATGCACACAGCACCCAGACAGAGGTTCTTCCTCCTGGTTTTCCTCAGACCTTACCTGAGAAACAGAAAGATGGTTCTCGGGGCCTCAGCGCTGTGGTTCTCCAGGATCTGGCGTTCCAGAAGTGGCCCGAGGGCCTCCAGCAGTCCTGGGTGCAACTTCTCAGCCTCATCAAAAATGAACAGGGTCTGGTGGCAGTGCTCCTGCGTCTTCCTCAACTGCTCTGTCAGCTGCTCCTGCACAGAAAACAGTGAGCAGCTGGGGACCCCTGGGAGGCACATTCAGTCTGGAGGCCCCTGGTGAAGCGCCCTTTTACCCTGAGAAAGCACCTGCAGTGGATTGCCTAGAGCTAGGTTCTACCCTGGAATTACCAAATTCAAACTTTGGAGGTGGGGCTAGCCTGCCCTTGGTAACAGGCTCTGCTCCCTCCCCTCCAGGAAGAGGTCCCAGAACTAACAGCCAACTCAACATCCCCAAGGGGTGGGAATCAGGCTCTAATACAGGGGTCATAGGTGGAGACAAGCCCAAGTGCCAGAGGTGGCCACAGTCCCATCTTGAACTTCCAGAAGCAGAGTGCCCACTGAGCTAACTCAGAGAAAAGCCTCGGAAGGACCTGGGTCTACTTGGCCTACTTGGAACTGGGGCGCCCCATTCAGGCAAGAATAGTCCTCTGTTGAAAAGATGCCGCTTTGTGGGGTTCACCAGATCACTCTGCCCCAGGGTGGGGTGTTTTAGCAGAGCCCACACTCATTGTCGCCTCTAGCCTTCCTGGATCCTGACTTCAATGCCCTGTGACCCGAGTGTGTGTGTGTGTGTGTGTGTGTGTGAGTGTGTACATGTCATTTTTCATGGTGAGGGAGCCACAGTCAGAGCCAGCTAGTTTTTCTGGGAAGGCCTGGCTGACCAGCTGCCTGCCCTTAGGCCAATTCACCCTAGCCTGCCTTCCAAGGCCACACTGAAACTGCCAAGTGACTCAGGCAATCTCTCCTCATCTTTTCAGGTTATCGCATTCCAAATATTGGACCTGGAAGTTAGCGACAGACACCTCTGACGGGCTGCAGTGGGGTTTTGGTCATTGTCCTGCTTATTTTAAATACCACATCTCAATGGAAGAAACCCAAAACAGCAGCAAAGGCAATTTTTGTCCCTCCATTTGTTGGGGGAAATCACTTATGATAGAGTTCTTTAGAAAAACCGGATTTGCAACTTTACACTATAATGACAGTGACATCACACAGCATAGGGCAAGGCTTGCAGGAAGCACACCAAAATGCTAACTGCTTGTGTCTGTGTGGGGAGGTCATGATAAAGCTTTTGCCTTCCTCTGTTCCACATTTCCTGTGACTTCCAATACTATCACAGAACATTAACACTCGACTCTTTAAGCTCTGTGTCTGGCAGGGAAGGAGACAGCTTGGGACAAGTGGTGTGGAACATGCCTGTCGTCCACATGTTCAGGGCCTCGAACGTGTGGAGTAGAGGTTTCTGTGGGTTACAGGTTCTGTTGAAATGGACCCTGACCCCCAAACCCCACACCTAGGTTTCTCCAGGGCCCATCCCCCAGCACAGAGGGCTGCGCCTCAGGACATCCAAGCCTCATTCCAGCCCCAGCACTGCCCAGCCTCACCTTGTACAGGTCCACATACTTGGGGTGAGGGAAATGGATCATAGTGATGAACACCTTGACACAGTCACTCCTCAGCCCGTCGCGGTACAGGTTCTCCGCCAGCAGCCGTGCCACAAAGTTCTTGCCTGTGCCAGACCAGCCGTGGAACGACAGAGCCAGGGCCTTGTCTGGCCGGGGCAGCTCCAAGTAGCCTTTCACTGTTGTCAGGACCAGCTCCCGGGCCAGATGCTGGCCATGCAGCCGCACACTCAGGTCTGACTGTAGGCCTAGGAGTAGGAAAGAGACCACAGTGAGAGGTGCACACAGACGCAGTCCCCACCAGGCTCAGCAACAGCCGAGGGTGAACACCTCTGAGCATCACAGGTGAGATCACTTTGGCCTCAAAACAAGCCACTGGGCACACTTAGCAGCAGAGGAGAGCCGAGGGCTATTTTCTGAAGAATTTGAGAAGTCACCATTGAACTTAGGGAGAGAATGGATTCATCCCCCAGAATGGTTGCGAGAGTGCTGTCTGGAGGAGGAACCTCACACCCTATGCTCTCGGTCACTCCCACCCAGGAGTTTTAGAGCTCCCTACATATTTCATGAAACTCTCATTTTACTCATTTTAACTCAATTCAGTAAACACCTGTTGGCAGTGTGTGCAAAGGCTTGCTACCTCTCCTCTCAGCCATGAGGCTGCAGGGTTTGGAGATGGGGGGCCTGGCTGTGGTGGGGACAGGAGTGAGTGCTGCCAGCTGTGGGAAGGATGAGGAAAGGTTCTCTATACCTTAGCCATTCCCCTGAACTGCCCTCCCCTTCCCACAGATCCCCTTAGAGGCATGCAAGGTCCAACCTGTGAAGTTGTTGGAGACCCTGCAGTCCCCATGGTCACAGCAATCCTGGAAGCTGCAGTACCACGTGGTCAGGATATCCAGGTACTGCTGGCCCAACAGGGGAAGGCTCCAGCCTGGAAAAGGAGGGGCTATGAGACAGACACACAGCGTGGGGCTCAGAGGGAGCCGGCCCTCTCTGCCCACGTGGTTCTTCCAGTCCTTTGCTCTCCCTCCATAGCCACTCTCGCTGCTCTTCCCTTGGCCTCCCTTGTTGCCTAGGTACGAGTGGACATCTCTAGCTTTGCTATTGGTGTAGCTCCAGGAAAGCCTCGGTTGTCTCAATAAACATGCCCTAGGCACTGTGCCAGGATGGCAAGGAGCCCATACCTAGCTGGGGACAGTCAGCTGGTGATTATCCTTCCTACTTGCTCTGGATTCCAAAGTGATCATAGCCAAACCCAAAGACCTTTCAATCTTTTGCCAAATGTCAATTTAAATATACCAGCACTGGCAAAAACAGAGACCATACGCTGGAAATTAGAAATCTTTAAAGATGAGTACAGCACCATTACAGTACTATTACCAGATCTAGAACTGTTAACAGAAACAGCCTCAGAGATCATATGGTCCATGACTGCCTAGAACTCAGGTTGGGAGGCCTAGTCCAGGCTCCCCCTTTCAGCCACAGAAGGAAAAGGGACTTGGGGTGTGTCCAACAGGACTTAAAGCCATCAAGGCGTGAGCTGTCAGTTACCAGCCCTGTAGAAGAGGACAGCCAGGCCCATCCTCTGAGACGGCTGTAACCAGGGGCAAGGGTGGCAGGGTCGAGGCTTCCTGGTCCTCCCGGGAATGGGCAGCAGAGGTAAGGTGGCTGCTAAGTCGCCTGCAGGGTGGTCCTGAGATTGCTGGCCCCGGGGCACATCTCACACCCGGGTCTTACCCAGGGCCCCTGCGGGGGCCTCCTTGTCCAGCGAGCAGGTCTCGGGCCACACGCGGCAGCTGAAGAGCGCCCAGTACCGCCTGGTGAGGGCGCCGGCCGCCCTCACCCACTTGCGAAGGTCCCGGAAGAGGAAGGTGGGCCGGGTTTGTCCTGAGCCGGGCTCCTCGGCCGCCTCTCGGGGCCCAGCTGGGTCGTGAAGCTCCAGTGCGTCTACCAGCGGCGGCAGCAGCAGCAGCAACAGAACCCTGAGCCGGAGCTGGCTCCGCAGGCCGCGAGGCATAGCCGGCCGAGCTCTCGCGACTCCCGCGTGGGCCTCGCTCGGCTGCTCAGGTCGGGGCTGCGGGAATCCAGGTACCGGCGCTTCCCTTCCGCGGCGGAATCCAGGTCGGCTGGAGATTGGAGTTGCCACAGGAACCGCAGCCCCACGTGACCCGGGGGGAGGCGGTGCCCTAAACCGAAACCTAGGCTGGGCCCGGAGGGCGTCCTGGGCCTGAGAGCAAGCGCCGCCCATCCCAGGGCCTGGCGTCGTCTGTTCTGAGCTGATTGGAGCTACAAGGGTGACGTGGAAATGGCGCCTGTCGTCACCCTGCTATTACTTTCTGGCAGCTCTGGGGGCCCATGGAGGCCTGCCAAATGTGGGCACCCTCTGTGCCCGCCCGGTGTCAGAACGTCAACTTTCTGCCAACCTGTTGGAGGAAACCGGAGCACCACTCACCAGAGGCTGGGTTGCGTGGGGAGGAGGCCCTGGGAGGAAGGAGGGAAAGGAACATGGCAGCTCCTCACCGGCACAAGCAAGAGGAAGCTGTGGGCTCCCGTCTGGAGATGTGGGTTTTGGAAACCCCCCCGAGTCATGAGGAAATCATAAGGTCTCATGTCAGTGTAATCAGATCTCATTAAAAAGAAGCACTGCGTGAAACTTTCGTGGCTATGTTTGCAATTTTTAAGCGCTTGTGACCATCACCAGCTTCTGAAACCACTGGCAAAAGACCCGAGGGCTGTTCCCCAGCCTCCCCAGCGGCCTTTCCCACAACATGCGCATCCTGCCAGGTTAGATTTCAGAAGAGCTTACAGCATTTTTCTGTCGCCTGACTTACTGAGTCCACTGGCCTACAGCCACCTTGTCTTAAGAAGCAGCTGCTGAGTCCAGGGGACTTGGCTACTGTTATAGGCTCAATGGCTCTGAGGTTGGACTCTCCCGCCGGTAAAGTGAATCCTAGCACCAGGTCTCACAAGCAAACTGATTCACCTGTTCCTCTCAGTCTCTGCTCCTTCCTCAGCAGCTCACCAGGTCTTCTTTCAGAAATCAGGCAAGTACCCTGGTTAGCATATAAGAGCCAGACTGTAGACTACTGTTATCTAAGTGTACTGTACATCTTAGCCATTCAGAGTGATGTCAAAATTGAACCCAAACCTTCCAGAGAACGATGCCCAGTCCACACGTCCACATTATGTCCAGTCCAGCTCATGAAACCTTTCAGGGGACACTTACCAAAGAACATGTTACAGTCAGAAATTGAAAACATTAACTCATTCAGTAAATGTTGTTTGAGCATGAATGACAATCTAACATGCTAGTTAACTGGCCCCTACCATTTTCTGTATGTGACCCTGGGTGTTACTTAGCTAACCTGTGCCTCAGTTTCCTCACCTATAAATGGGGATAATATAAAATAGTTTATAGAGGTGCTGTGAAGATCGATGGGCTAATTCAATTACATGCTGTCTTTCATGATCACATATGCCTCAACCTAGACGAGGCTTTAGTGAAGTTTACAGGTGAATGTATGGTGATAAAATTATTAGAATTAACCTGTTTGGTTTTTTTTTAATCCAAATTTTAAGACCGTGGAAATAATAATCTCTTTACTGTAACTTTTATATAGCACTAACTGCTAACTTCTGAGATATTCTGATTTAAATTTTGCATTTCATAGTAAATAAAGCAGGTAGCTGGAAAATTCTTGGATAAGCAACTTGATTTCAAGAAGACATTTTCTTTTCTAAAAGGAATAGAGCTAAACATTTTTTTCCACCAGAGTCAGTACCACATAGAAACCATGAATCAAAATTAAAAAGAGCCAGGCCAGTGTTGCTAAGTGGTTGAGCATCGATCTATGAAATAGGAGGTCACAGTTCGATTCCAGATCAGGGCACATGCCTGAGTAGCAGGCTTGATCCCCAGTGTGGAGTGTGCAGGAGACAGCCCGTTAATGATTATCTCTCATCACTGATATCTCTCCCTCTCTGTAATCAATAAAAATATTAAAAATAAAAAGAAACAATGAGCCCTAACCAGTTTGGCTCAGTGGATAGAGCATCGGCCTGCGGACTGAAGGGTCCCAGGTTTGATTCCAGTCAAGGGCATGTACCTTGGTTTCTGGCACATCCCCAGTAGGAGGTGTGCAGGAGGCAGCTGATCAATGTTTCTCTCTCACTGATGTTTCTAACTCTCTAACCCTCCGCCTTCCTCTCTGTAAAAAAATCAATAAAAAATATTAAAAAATAAATAAAAGAAACAATGAATCCAGTTTTTAGACAGCCTCTAGTTTCAATAAACTGCTAACATTTCCTATGGGTTGAACTCTAGGAGCAAATCTCATGGAGGATGGGGACATCTAAAGGCACATGTGAAAACTACAGGCAGCAAAATCCATCAGTGATACCCAAGTGTGGTCCCCAGTAACTTAACTATCATCTGAGTGGGACAATCCCAGACCCTACTGAAGTCAGTCAGAAAACACCATTGGCCTTGAAAGCAATCTTTGGGTAAAAATCAAATCTATCTCCAAATAAGCTTGGCAGGCAAAAAGCAAACTCTGAAAACATAAAATGAATGTTTTCACAGCTTGCCTATATGCCAACGGCTCCTTTCTTTAACAACAATGCCACAGAGACATCACAGTGGACTGTGTCCTTCCCAAAGACAGGGCACAAGTGGCCAGAACCACAGGAAACCCTTGAAGGGACATTTCTGGTGACCCAGGTACTAACAACAGAGCACAGGCCCAGGAGGCTCTGTATTTCTGGAGTCTGGGGTTCTACACACACATCAGGCCTACTCAATCGCTTCTTCCATGAGAATCCTGTCTACCTCTCCCCCTCCAAACACCCATGGTTCCTTCTTGGGCCTTATTTTCATTGTAATGAACTTACATCATTCCTGAGGCATTTGGTACTTCACAAGCAGCTTTCTTCTGTTAGGATTACAGGCTCTTTGAAGAAAGTGAGTCATTACCATCTCGATGGCATCCATGGCTCAGAGCACAATGCCCAAATGTCTACTAAAGAAAGATCAAATACTTTATAAATCATGACTTACTACGATTACTCCCTGGGATTTATACAGCAAACCTACCTTACAAAATCCACCCATGCAGGCAGCCAATCAATGGTTCCCTCTCATCATTGATGTTTCTATCTTTCCTTCCTCTCTGAAATCAATAAAAAAATATATATATATTTTAAAAAACCATCCATGTTATACCAGTAATTATGACCATTCTTGTTTTTTACAAAATGAGGCTGCTAAAAAGTTGTTATAGGCAAACACACTGGGTAAAATTAGTCCAAAATAGAAGCATGCCCTCCCTAGGGACTCCCAGCTGCCTTCTCAAGCTTTGCTCCCAGTCTTTCTGATGTGCTTGAGAAGCAAACGAAGCCAGAAATCTCGCCTGGTAAAGGACTGATGTAAGCCCAGGAGGACATGTCCTAGGCTTCAGCCTCCCATTGGCATTCAAGTACAAATGACAAAAACTGGCACGAACAAAATGCTGCAAATCAAGTAAAAAAGTCTTAAGAACTCTGCTCAGTTGTCTGACTGAGACTTAGGATACTTGATTTCCATTTCAAAAGTTAAAAATCTGGGCCTTTGCTGGTGTGTTCAATGATTAGAGCCTCAGCCTGTGCACCAAAAGGGTCTCAGGTTCAATTACCATTCAAGGGATTGTGCCTCTGTTGCAGGTTTGATCCCTGAGCCCTGTTGGGACACATGGAGAAGGCAACCAATTAATGTCTCTCTCTCACATTGATGTTTCTCTCCCTCTCTCTCTCTCTCTTCCACTCTTTCTGAAAATCAATGGGGAAAATATCCTCAGGTGAAGATTTACAAAAGAAAATTAAATTATAAAAAAAGTTAAAAATCTGAATGTCCTGCTCTGACTGGTTTGGCTCAGTGGATAGAGCGTTGGCCTGCAGATTCAAGGGTCCCGGGTTCGATTCCAGTCAAGGGCATGTACTGTGGTTGCGGGCACGTCCCTGGTGGGGAGTGTGCAGGAGGCAGCTGATCAATGTTTCTCTCTCATCAATGTTTCTAGCTCTCTATCCCCCTCTCTTCCTCTCTGTGAAAAATCAATAAAATATATTTTTTAAAAATCTGAATGTCCTAAGAATTATAATCAGGGCACCGTGCCTCTGTGGTACTGCCCTGACAAGTTCTTTGGGATTCACACTTTTTTATCTCTAAAGAAACTGCAAGAATTAACTACTAAATACACAAAAAAATATCCTTTGGAAAATTTTGGTCCAGTCACAACGTGGCCTGGGCCTTTTGAAGACTCCTAAGGAAGCTAAAGGTCTTATTCATCAGATCCTGTGAAAGTATAAGATACAATCTTCTGTCCCCTACTAAAATAGATAGGAAAATGAAACAGAAGACACAGGAAGTATCCTGAAATGGGGGTGGGGGGGAGAATAAGAGGAAAACATGATACATCAATACTTATTAAAATCTTTATTTTCTTTGTTCGGAATTGAAACCCATAGAACATATTAGAAATTTAGGTGTACATCTGTCTTGTTTGGTGACTTACCCAGCACAACCTCTATTTGTGCAATAGCTCTGGGAGGAAATCCTTGGTAGATCAAAACAGAGAGTGGTATTCTTACACTTCCCTTTTAAGGAAATAAATTAGCTTCCCACTGTTATTCCCAGTTCCCCCAAACATTCTGTATTTGTAACCCCTTAGTTCCTTAAACACCTGTGGCAGCCCCTACCTTTCAACTCAGACTTGAGAAACTGGAGGAAGAAAAACTGGCTTTCCCTGTACAAGAGGTTTTGTGAAGTCAGGTCTATCTGGCTCATGCATGTGCTTAGTGGGGCTGGCTCACCAGAGCTGCTCAGTAGGCGTTTACTGAATGAATAATCTCTATGCACATAGGGTCCACACTCAAGAGACTGAGAAGAGAACCTTTAACTAGCTTCAAGTTCTTCAGCAACATAAATCAATGTTTCCCTGTGTCAAAATAAATACATTTTTTCTTGCTAGAATACATATATGACTATATACACATATATCTTTACTCACGTTTCCTGAAGCTCCCAGGATACAAGTCAGCTAGCTCACTGACAGATGCTGTATTACCATTATGGAGTCTGGTCACTTGCTGGTCAAACAAGAATTCAATACAGGGACCACTGAGAAGGGAGGTTGAAGGAATATGGTGGATGGGAAGGGGAAGCCAAAAGCCTTTTGTTTTGTTTTTGAGAAAAGATGGATTTCTTTGGAAGAACATCGAAAAAATTGCCATGTATAGAATTAATCTTTCCCAAAATAATATGAACTGGATGTACCCAAATTCTCCCATTTCATTAAGTTTCATTTGACACATTAATTCTGACTGTAGATGCCTTACAAATATACTATTGAACAAATATGCTGAGCAAATCAGATCCTGTCTATAATTTGTTTTGCACAGAAAATTACTTATGGCCAAACCCACAATATAGACTCACATTAAACAACAGTTTTAGAATGAAACCTCTCTCCTCATATTTCCCTACTCAGATTCTGGAATAAACATATTTAAGAAGTAGAAGGAGATAAGGAAATAGCAATCACTTCTGATTTTCCTAGCTTTAGAATATTAAAATGTATTCACATCTACCTTTAGGTGTCAGCTAGACACACTCTACTTCGAGCTGACCAAAAACCCTTCCAATGACTTGTCTAATAGTGCTTGATTCTAATAAATAAACCATCAAGGGAACAGTGTTAGAAAACTTTTGAAGAGGTATCTACCTGGTTTTTTCAAATAAAACTTAGTGTTTGTGATTTTCAGGGCTAAGGTTCACCCAAACATACTTTTCTTTCTTAATCCAATCCTGACTTCAAATATAAATTTATATTCTCAGTGTCATGTAATCAGCACAATTATAATTTTAACCATTCCAGATCAGAACATCTTTTAAGAGCACAAATTTTTAAACAGCAGGGAAAAAGAGGGAAATTATTCATTTTCGGCAATGTTTTAAAAAGGCATGAGACAGTTTCAAAGCAGCTTTCTCTCCTGCTCTTTTCCTTGGCAGGTCTTCTGCCTTGACATTATAAATGAAGTCTGCAGTCTGCGAGCAGCCCTTATGCATTCCAGTGTGGCACACTGAAGGGACCACGTGCTGAAAGAACACTCATCAATTTAGTTCAGTGAACAGTTAGTTGCCAAGGAGAGTGGGGCCGACATCCTTCTCTATCTCCCTCCCGCCTGCTCGCTGCTCCTGTGGGGCACGCACTCTCCAAGGTATCCTCCTGATCAACTGTGGATTTCTGGGCATGGAAATAGTCAATGGCCTTAAAATTGGAATCAATACTGCCTTTTGTCAACACTATTTTAGTGTTTTGTGCTAATACTGTCTTGTAAAATTCAATAATTTTTAAATAACTCAGCCCATTCTTGTATAGCTCACAATGTGTATACAATGTACAAAAGTATCCTAATTTCATGCTCTTTTAAAGTAGTCACAGGATACTTGGTTATCTTTCAATGTGAGGATGTTGGGGCATAAATTCTAAATTGCTTTTGAAAGGGTGGTTGCTTACAACTGGTCTCAGTGGCTGGCATTAAATGTGTTCAGCCACACTGTTAAATATTAGTCTCTGCATGACAGAAGCACAGAACTGGAACAGCACCCAGACAACACGCGGGACAGCACACAGCACTGAAGACACACTGAGCGGGCACAACAGGCCTGCCGCCCTCTGGTCCTATATTTTACTGCAACTGCTTACATGGCACAACCTCTCTGCCAGAACCCAGAACTAAGCCTGTTTTAGCAACCTGTTTTAGCTGAAATCTGAGAATGCTAACAAGAGACAGAACACAGATTAGAAACTCCAAACAAGACTAAATGACGAAATTAGGGTTTGACATAACTCAAAATCTTAAGGCTCTTCCTGGTACAACCTCCTTAGTTTTAAGGCTCAGAAGGCTTAAATCTTTGTTTCCAGTCATCCACATGGCTCAAATCATAAGTCAGCCCCGCCAGCAGCAGGATGTACATGCTCATCTGCCAGAGTGAGCTGGCTCTTCTCACAAGAAAGGCACAATCAGGGTTGCCAATCTCTGGGAATAGCAGCTTCCAAGGCCTTAAAGGCCGAGGTGGAAATTCATCTCAGAAGAGAAACCAGGATGGCAGAGGTCACAAGTAACCTGTTATTCAAGGTATTTTTTTTGTTTGCTTTGTTAAATGGAAAGGATTTGTCTCCTTTGGGCAAAATAAAGAAATAAAAGTCTCATAAGAGAATCATGCTTGGGTTGTAACAATAAGTTCTCCAGAGACAATTTTTGGTTAATTGAAACACAACTGTGAGAACGCAAACTTTACTCAGGTACAAGTCACATTAGCTTTTATACACCTTAAGAACTTAAATAAAACCCAAGGGAACCTGCTTTCGCTAATTAGTCATCTCCCTTCTTCCCTCCTCCAATAATCATCAAAAGTGCTGCTGCCTAATCGCTGAAAAGCCCAAACATCTTTCCTGCTTTTGTTCTCCCTCTAAAACATACCCCCTCCAACAGAGCCTGTTCCTCTGGCTTCACAAAATGCCAGGTTTCATTTGCTGCCGCTCCTCAGGAGGCAGTAAAATTCTCAATTTGACTAGTCCTGGTAAAAAAGGACTCAAGAGATTGCAAAGTGTTCTCAGAAAATCCACAGGTATGGTGAAAGGACTGTCAGAATGAACTCCAGATACCCACTCCAGAACCAATCCCAGCATGAGCCTAACCAAACGTCACACCTGTTGTCCCTCTGGCATGAGAATTAAGACTGACCAACTGCGATGCCCACTCAAATGGGCAAGGGCCGAGGACGTCAGGTAACTCGGCAGAACATCCCGTGTTCGGAACTAACAGTCCTCACTTCAGTTTCTACAATGAAAAACATCAATGAAATCCAAGGCCACTCTGTCCCGTCACCAGAACTTGCTCCCGGCCATTTCCAATCCATCTCATACCATTTGGAGTTGATTGTGCTGTTTCTCTATCTTTGTAAAAAGAAGTTTCAGTTATTCTGTGCTGCGAATTACAAGTGAGAGAGAGGCATCCTGTCTTCCACCAGCACAGTGTCCATCCCAAACTGATCTGTGCACTGCTTCACAGTGGCCAGGACACTCAGGAGCCGCTGGTCCACAGCGTCCAAGTGCGGGTCCGACAGCACTGGGGAGATGGGGTCATGGGCCATGGCAGATTTTAAGGCAGACTTCAGCACACCATTCTTTAGGTAATTCAGTCTGTTCCAGGTAGAAACCCGAATGCTGGAAGAAGAAGGTTTTGGATGGGTTACATAAGACCTCTCACTTTAAATAGGAGTTTAAAGCCTGCTTGGCACACAAAAGTAAAGAAATTAGTATGTAAAATACCTCAACTAAAAAAATCAGTATAAGTCACATTATCACATTTTGATATTTTTTCTAGGTAATTAATGATAGGTAATACAAAAATTTGTACATGCTCACTGCAGTGCTATTATTAAAAAGGAAAATGTGAACCAAACTGAATGTCCAACAATTGGTAAATAATTAAATAAGTTATGGCTTATCCATTCAAGTTAAACACCGTGCAGACATTAAAAGGAGTAAAGAAAATGTCCATGATATTGGGTGTGTGGGAGTAAAGAAGCTGTTTTACTCCAAATCTATGGGGAAAGAAAATGTGTATTTGTACTCACAAAGACACACACACAAAAACACAGGCACCGATTAGAAAGAAGTCACTGTAGTGTGAACAAATTATCCTTACATCTTAATGGGTAATTTTATTTCCTTCTTTTTACATTTTTGAATTTAAAAAAATTTCCACCACTAATATTATAAATAGGAAAAGTTTACTATAAGGATACCAGTTTTCCTTATTTCACCAAGTAAAGAGGATCTTTTGTTTATCTCAGAAGAAAGGTACTGATCAGCCTGTGGGTACTGTGAGAATTAGTAGGTATGCAGAAAGGTTGGACTCTGCAAGAGGCAGCCTGTTTGGCAACTATTAAAAAAGCAAAGGAGATCAAACTTTGGCTAAAGCATGGAAGCGATGAACAAGCAAAGAAACAGTGTGGTTTTGTATTTTTAAATACACTACAAATACCCCGAGCATCTGAGCTTCTTCCTGTGTGCCACTAAGGTATCACTTGATAGTCTGCTATAATGGTCAGATTTCTTTTAAGCATCTCTCTCTCTCTCTCTCTCTCTCTCTCTCTCTCTCTCTCTCTCTCTCTCTCTCTCCCCCCCTCCCTCCCCCACTATTCCTCCCCCCACCCTCCCACCCCCCAAGCTTTCTCAGCAGAGGGCGCTCAAGGAACCATGCAGAAGAAAGTGTTCTCCAGCTGCTAATGGCTATTGCCCAGTGGGTCAGTCATGTCTGGGCGAGGTCCTCATACGCAGATCTACCCTGGCCACATTTCCAGAATGGGCGGGCCCTTGGTGATCTTGCAGCCTCAGCCTGGCCTGGTAAAACCATCCTGAGGCCCGCTGATATGGAAACCAGAGTGCCAAAGGCCACCTGCCCATTCTGGCACCCTGCAGACCCAAAAACATGCCTTGCTTGCAGCCTAGAGAGCTTCTACTAGGTATCCGTCCCTCTGTATTTCATGATGCCAGTTGTTGTTTGCCTGTACCGTGCCTGACCCAGCGCCTGCAAACTCATGGACTTCTCTGCCATCCAGTGGGCTGAACAACCAAGGGGATCCCCTTCCAAGTTTGTCCTTTCTTGGATGCTCTCCCTCAGCCCTCATTTTCTTTATAGTCACTCCTGCATCAGAGTTAATCATTCTTTACACTAAACTTTCCCATTTAACCCACTATGTTTTTTTCCATCTCCTAATGGGACCAGACTAAGTATTAATATAAAAACATTTTCCTTGAAAGATATAGTTTTTGCTTGGCTGTATCACTGCTTCTCATATTAATTAACATAATTAAGGGATAAACTTTCTGCAGAACATTTTTGTGATTAAAAAAGACAAAAGCCCGGTCATGATGGTTCAGTGGTTGAGCGTCGACCTATGAACCAGGAGGTCATGGTTCGATTGCTGGTCAGGGCACATGCCAGGTTGTGGGCTCGATCCTTAGTGTGGGGTGTGCAGAAGGCAACTGGTCAATGATTCTTTTTCATCACTGATGTTTCTATCTCTCTCTCCCTCTCCCTTCCTCTCTGAAATCAATAAAAATATATATTTAAAAAATAAAAGGAAAAAATAGATAAATAAAAGTACATTTAACCAAGAAAAAAAGAGAGGAGCAGTCTCACATGGTCCCAGGGACCGGGGAATTGACCAGTGGGAAGTGGTGCTGCTAGAGCTGCATCTCCGTGGGGATTCCGGCTTATTCTCAGTGCTCATTTTAAAATTTTACTGCAATCATGATCTGAAAAGGAGCTTCTTAGAGCCAGTTTTTAATTTTATTTTCTTGATTTACTTGTCCTTTGTTCTACAGCATAGACTTAAAAAAAATAACATCAGTTACTAAATACGTTTGGGAAATGTTACTTTTGGTTTATATAATTTCAAATTGAGATATGCAACCCACCAGATGTTTGTGGTTGAGTGAGTGGACTTGAAACCATAAGGTAAACACAATACAACAACCAGAGACACAGACTGTACTGTAATTTTTGGGGGAGAGGGACTATATTCTGATATTAAAACAAACATGGATATACATTACTAAACAGAATGAAAACTTTTATTCAATCAAAACTCAAAATGAATTCTGAGTATTGGGTCACCAGCCTCCACTTTTCCTTGATCCTCCATGTCAGGCCCTTAAGGGGTTATAGGTTAGAAAAGCATGAAAAGCATTGCTCAGGTTTTAGGAAGTTTTAAGGCTAAGAAAACGCCTGTACTGTTATCTGAACCTGGCATTTGTTGTGCGTAACTTACATGCAACACTGATAGAGGGGGGCAAGAATGCTTCTCTCATCCAGCGAGGGGTTCCCAAAGCTGAAAATGAAATGAAATCTCGGTGAATTAGGTAGAAGCACCAGTTCCCTTCTTAGCATCAAAGCAAGAGCAAATTCTATAAGAGACCCAAATAAGATCCTAAATAATTCCATGCTCCCACAGCTCAAGTCACTTAAAAATAAAACAGAGCATGACCAATTAGACACAGATTCCTCACAGCTTGTGCTGCAGCATCGAACAAATATACGCATTTACAAGAACCCTCTCTACTGACAAAATACAGCAAGGTTCTGAGGCACAGCTGTGGTACCACCATCAGAGGGGGAACCCGAAGACCTCTAAACCTGGACAAGGTGTAAGTGTGGGTGGAGAAACACAGCTATTCCTATCAGGGTCCCGCCAACAAGCAGATGGTCATTACTCATAAAAACAAGTTTCTCTGTTCTCTAAAATTACCAACTAGAAAAGGTTTGGATTATCCTATTCCCTGAAAGTATATGAACAGATTCAGAATGCAAAAACTACTCACAGAGGCGGACAAAACAGTTGGTTCAAAGCAGATGTAAAAGTGATCTTAGCAGTAAGTCAGTCAGAAAAGAGAACTGGCGCTCTCCTTCCCAGGAGCACGTTCTCTGGTGCCTTTCCCTTAACCCCATCACTTGTTTCTTAAGCCCATTTCTTCTAGGAATTACTTTTTCTACCTATGTATTTTACCCAATAAATGTTCTCTTACAATTTGGGTCTTTCTCTGAATTCTTTCCTAGCCGGAACCCAAGTACACAGATTGCTAGATTTAAAAAATGAAAAAGAAAAGGAGAACTGATTCTAGAAAAACTGTTAACCTATTCTTCCTGGAAGCTCCTCATAATAACCAAAGGGTCTGGTAACCCAAAGCACAATGCAGGCCCTCAAATAATAAATGGCAAAGGCAACTATTTCAATGTATATTTCCTTCATTCACGTGATCTTTAAAAAAAAGGATCATTTTTACAAGTAAGGATAAAATATTTTCAGGAATGTATGTAGCACTGGCTACTGCCTGCTCTGCTGGCAAGGAGCAGGGTGCAGGGGTCACAGGGGAGGAGGGTGGTGTTTGCTGGCCTCTCACTTTCTATAGCTGTCATCACCTTTCCCAAAGCACGAGGTACCTGTGCTCAGTGTAAGATGCTGGCATCATCAGCAAATGCTGCCCAAGTATTCTTTGCTGAGGACCCATGTCTCAGCAACCAATGTTATCAGTGTGACCTGGACAATTCTGGGCTCCAAAGGAGGGATCTATTCAGCAAACGAAAGTCTTCTGTCAATGCAACCAAAGTGCGGCGCTGAGCTGTGCGCCATGGAAGATGCGGTATAAACTGAAAATACAGCATGTTCTTCAAAGAGCCCAGACTCAAAAAACAAGGACAACCACTGATTCGAAATAGTAAAATAACCTTACTGAAGATAAGAGTAAGTTGTCTTTATATACAATCACTAAGCAACTCCTCTTCCTCTCATGCAGCAAAAAGTCTGGGCAAACACTTCTACAAAAATAGCAAAGCAGCCTCTCAAAAAAAAGTAATTTTTTAAATGGCATGAACCTTTGGGTAAAATAAGTTGAACAGTAATCAAATTTCATGTTCTATTATGTATTTCTCAAGATTCTAAATATCATAGTCAAGAAAGAATAATGTGAGTGGCAGCAAATCAAAGGCCTTGGTTTCCAGCTGTGTGAACAAACCACAGTCTTTGACTCCTGGGAAAAACAAACAAACTACTTTTCCATTTTTAAAGTTCTCAGATCCCCGAGGGTGGAAGGAGTGCAAACCTGAACAAGACAGAAGAACAGGATCGCCAACAACAAAGACTCCGGAAACAGAAAAGATGCCTTCTGTCAGGTGTGCTCCGGAGTTTTCCAGGACAGCCTAGAAACCGCTACCTGACCTGGCAGTCCTGTGGTCCTACCTTTTGGCATTATCGAGAAGGATGAGCATACTGGCACCCTCATCGTCTTGAAAACTCTCATAGTGATGGCGGTCAGCATTGCCAATCAGGTAATCAAAGACAGCCGTGTCAATGATATCCAAGAGACGCGGGCCGGAGTCATAAGGGGATGTTTTCTTCACTGCGTCACAATAGCTCTCATCGTACTCCCACCTGGAGGCAAGCAGCAGCACCAGGGTTATTTACTAAGAGCCAACACTGTCCCTGCATTGTCTCAATACAGAGAAGATGAAGTCCCTGCCTAGCAGGTTTGCCCCTGACCCTCCACCGTTCTCTTTAGTCTTGGACAGAACCCCTGGCTGCATATGGGCAGCACCGGGGCCAGGCACAGAGAGGACTAGTAGTGACTCACAGGATCATTTACCTGGCCAGTTTGCCCTCTCGGTAAGTCCTGCCCCAGGGGTGTCGGTGTTTCTGCAGAGGCCACACATCTGGAAGCCAGAGGGTAACAGATCCCTCCATCATGTCTTTGTCAGCACAAGCTGGCTCTGTTTCTCGGCAGTAATAACACTTCCCATAGAAACAAGTATTATTTCCTAAAGGAGAGAAGGGAACCAAACACACTTAAGGGGAAAAAAAA